>JAVJIF010032598.1:0-50000 GCA_038442645.1 Agave tequilana
TGTTCGGTGCGGAGAAGAAGGTGTAATATTTCCTTGAATCAATTGAAAGATTACAACAAGCTAATGCTCCGACTACAAGGGAGGGAGGATGTATGAATCTTCCCTTTGTTTAGTGCTGGTTCTTCGTGTGGCGATGGAGAGTGAATCTTGTTCTCCGTTGACCAGATGACCGTCCTGGACCGTCGGGGGTCTTCTCTTTGGCCGGTAGGGGAGTAACTCAGCTCCGTCTACCAAAACTCTCAAAGAGGAGGTAGGCAAAGAGCGGCTAGTACTCAGTAAGCTCGCTGAAGAGTCTTCTCTCTCTTGTTGGTGTCAGGCTTCTCTCTCTCTTGCCCAGAATAATCCTTCCCTTTTGATTTAATTTGCTCGCCCCACCTTCATAGCCAACAGGGCTATTTATAGGGGTCTTAGGGGGTGATCGTGCCCCCTAAAAATGCGCCTGAACGAGGGCCACTACCCGCCATATGTGCGGTAACTGACCCCACAATCCGGGGCGGTTGCAACTGAGACGCGGGCTTCGGGCTGGACGCGCCTTGATGCTGAGACGCGGGCTTCGGGCCGACACGCCTTGATGTTGAGACGCGGGCTTTGTGCCGACGCGCCTTGATGCTGAGACGCGGGCTTCCGGCCGGACGCGCCTTGATGCTAAGACGCGGGCTTCGGGCCGGACGCGCCTTGATGCTGAGACGCGGGCTTCCGGCGCGACGCGCCTTGATGCTGAGACGCGGGCTTCGGGCCGGACGCGCCTTGATGCTGAGACGCGGGCTTCGGCCGAACGCGCCTTGATGCTGAGACGCGGGCTTCCGGCCGGACGCGCCTTGATGCTGAGACGCGGGCTTCGGGCCGGACGCGCCTTGATGCTGAGACGCGGGCTTTGTGCCGACGCGCCTTGATGTTGAGACGCGGGCATCAATCCCTCGCGTCTAGTGCTTGAGACTGCTGCTTTGATGGCTTGCCTGTTGGTCATTTTTAGACAGCCTACAGAACCCCCTCCAAAGTTTCCGATATTCCGCAGTTGAATGGGACGGATTTCGGAATACTTTGGACTTAAACCGCGTTCGCCTTTGTGACTGGACTGTTGATGCTTCGGTTTGACCTTATCCGAATTTGGTCTTCGTGAGTGTACTGTTGAACTCTTAGAAGCCATCAGAGTCGATCGTGTTGAGTGTCTAGATACACAGCCTAGACCTCCCCAATTGCTTTTAGTCTGTCACGGGTGCGTTTTTGGCTGGGAGTAGTTGGTTGTCTGTTGGCGCCAGTGTACTGTTGAACTGTCTTGCAGACGCATAAGACTGGACGCAGGCTCCTTTTTGAAAAGCAGAGGCTGCTTTGAAGACGCAGCTTCCATAAAATAGACGCGATGTTTGGCCAGACGCGAACTCCTTAGAGGAGACGCGATCTTCCGAACGCACTCTTGGAAATGCTGACGGGCATGTCCGGTGCGTTTTCTGGGCGCGGACTTTATGCTATGTCATGATTACGCCGCCAGCTGGCCTGGGGAACGGTGAAATCTTTCTTTTTGGCGCGCGGATCTCCCGGTTCATTAAATGAACTGCTCCACGTGTCAACTTCTTCTGACTCGCGGCGGGGTTGCGACGCATGATCTTCGCCACCAGAAATGATTTTGCCACACGCGTCAAGCGACGATTCGCTACAGTGTCCCTTGGGTCACGCGTCGCGTAATCTTCGCGAATCCCTGTGCCTATAAAAGGCAACAGTTGAGGATATTCCTCTTCTTCTCCGAACGCGTTTGCTGAGAACTTTAGAAAAACACTTCCCCTTTCTGTTCTTCTGTCCAATCTCAGACCAAGTTCGCCATGGCACCAAAGACCAAGCCGACCGCTTCTTCCTCAAAGGCGACCACTACTGAGGCCCGGAGGGGCAGTTCTTCTTCTGCGCAGGGCGTCGTCCTCCAAGGTCTCCAAGGTAGTATGCCCTCTAGGCATGAACCCTTAAGAACTTTAACACATTAAAAACGGTTTGATTCCCAGACGCAGTCTTTGGGATGATAACCGGGACGCACTTCGAGTCCTTCACTTAGAATATTTCTAATTGTGAAGGTCTCTGGACGCAGTTTGCAGAACGCAGATTTGATCTTCGTGTTCTGTATCATCAGGCGCCGACTTGATGAATCTGGCGTCTGAGTCCAAGTGCTTTGAAATTCCACAAGTCTTGGTTTGCAGAACGCGGATTTGATCCTTGCGTTCTGTGCCATCAGCTGCCGATTCTGATGAATCCGGCGTCTGAGTCCACGTACTTGGAATTTCATAAGTATTGGTTTACAGAACGTGGCTTCAATCCTTGCGCTCTGTGCTTCCTGACGCAGATTTGCAGGTCTGGACGCGGCTTTGATAATTCCTGCGTCCAGCGTCTCTTCTGCGTTTGGACGCAGATTCGCAGGTCTGGACGCGGATTTGATAATTCCTGCGTCCAGTATCTCTTCTGCGTTTAGACTAGGAACACTTAGTATTTCTCCTTGCTTTTGGTAAAGCATCTGACTAAAGTGTTTTTTATCTTTTTGCAGCGCCGCAACCTGATACTTCACTCCCCAAGATACGCCATTTTGGGCATGTTGGTGGTGCTGACCGGAACTTGACCTTCGTGCTACAAAGGACTGTTCCTGTGACTGCTGACCAGTCTCCGGCTCGTGAGAAGAAACTCTCGAATGTCGATATGAGGACCCTTCGAGTGCTTATGACCGATGCAGCATTCACTACGGATGATGGCAGCAAGCTGGAGAAGCCCGCCTTCTTCTTCGGGGATCGTATCCATGATGGCGGCCATCGCGTGTACGAAGGGACTTACACTTGGCTCCGTCAAATAGGGGGCAGAAGGTTCTTTCTCCCGGCCATGGAGAGGATGTACCCTATGTTCTATTTCCAGCATATGTCCGTCCCGCGGAAGATGGAATTTGACCTTGCTCGATATGCTCCTGAGGTTACTCTTGGCGATCTGGGCTCCCACTACCAAGTGCACCGTCATGACAGCCACGACGGGTCTGTTATCGGCCTTTTCCCTGGGTCGCGCAAGAGGGAGATCCCGTCTGGAGAGATACCGCACATTGGCACCACCTTCCTCAACGCATTCATGGCAGCGGAGGGCGATTATCCGGTGGCGTTCCGTGCGTATGGGTGGATCCGTTCCACGGAACATTACTGGTGGGCAGAATGGTTGGCTTTGTCCTTACCGAGCTCGGGGATTTGCTGAGGCGCATAGGACTGTACCCAGCGGTCAGGGCTGTACAGTGGGGGATCCCTCAAAGTTCTCAGAACTTCTTTGGGATCTTAGAGCGTTACAATCCTTTGACGGGGACGTTCTTTACTCCAGTCGGGGAGATGGGCCTTGCCCTACACGAGCTGCACGAGGTCTCAGGACTGGTAACAGGGGACATGCCCTATGAAGAATATGTCCCTACCGCTGTGGAGCTTCGCCACGTGAAGGAGGAGTTTCCCCTGATATACGAGACCTACTGGGAAGTGCTATGTCACTTCCATATCTGCGGTCAGCTCACCAAATGGCGGTCGCAGGGGGTCAAGTACCTGTCTTGGGCCAGTTATTTATTCAACAATGTGAACACCAAAGACCACTTGATCACCCGACTGGCTCCCAGCTCTGATAGGGAGATTGAAGACCGGATTGACCAGGCTTCTGAGAAGTTCTACACCACAGAATCGAACGAAGATGGTTTCGACCCTGACTTGGTTTTCGAAAGCTTCCACCATCAAGCCCGGACTCCTATCTCCGATCGGGCGCTGCTGGCAGGTTTTCTGATGCTGTGGCTAAAGCGTTGTGTGGTGCCCACGCTGCCACATGAAGTTATAGTTGCCGACGTGGTGTACCCGGCGGTGCTTCTGGCCCATGGCAACCCTATAGCTCTTCTCCCGACCGTGGTGGCTGGTATTCAGAGCGGGCTGCGGGCGCTGGCTAAAAGCTTTTGTGAGCCCCCAAAAACTGTGGATTCCGAAGGAAAGCCGCTCACGGACTCAGAGGGGAATCCAATGGTGAAGCATCCCAATCCTCGGGTCGAGCTGCCTTACACATACCTTATGGCCTGGTATGTGATGCACTGCCCCTCTTTGATGACGGCGGTGCGTTGGAAGGAGGACTCCGTCCCCTTCATACAGCGATTGGAGGGTTCGAGGTGGCAGGATCCTTACATATATTACATCCGGAAGCGTCTTTCAGCCCCGGCAAACTATCAGCTCAATCGTTGCCTCCCCCAGATCCCTGATGCATCCTACGGCGATCTACTTGTCGATTCCGCCGGCCCAGATGATTTCTCGAGGTTATCCCAGGGAGCCTTCTGGTGGTTGCTTAATATTCGGCCCGGGTACATGCTTTTTCGACAAGGGACGTCATGCACCATTGAGCCATACATGCCGAATCGCTTCGCCCGACAGTTCGGCTATGACCAGCTCTATATCGGGAACCCCAATGCTCAGCTCGCCTTCGAAGGGAACTTGTTCGAGGGTGCTCGGGCCTGGTATTATAGTGTGGCTGGAGGGACAGGGACAACCTTCCGTCTACCTCTCGAAGCGCCCAAGTGCCAGATGAGTCTAAGCTATTGTACTTGGTACTCCCAAGCCGTCCAGACACCAGACTTTCTTCCGGCGTTTTCATGTATCGAGAGCATCAATGCAAGTCTCGAGGCAAGGAAGGATTCCGCTAAGCCAACGAGACTCGTAGAACAGTACCTGAAAGCCCGGAAGGAGGTCGAGAGGAAGACGAAAAGAGAGCCACAAGCTCCAAAGCCACAACTGCCAAGGGCAGAGCCACGAGCGGCGAGGGCGGAGCCACCAGTAACGAGGACGGAGCCACGAGCGACGAGGGAGGAGCCGCGGACGAAAAGATGTAAGCAGGTGGTGAGTAAGCGTCCTCACCGCCCCACTTCTGTTATTGAGCCTGCCCCGAAGAAGGTTAGGAGGGACTTGGCGGCTGAAGTCTCCCAATCCGGAGCTATCTCTGCCGGAGTTGAGGCTCCTCCTGAAGACGTCGTCAGAGTTGAGGAACCTCCGGAAGAGGAGGATTTCCCCCCTTTAGTTCGTGCTTCTAAGTCGCACCGCGAGGCTGTGGAGGAAGGGGAGTTCATCGAACAACCCGTTATTGCTGCTGATGCCGAATCCCCAGAGATTGACATAATGGGCGATGAAGATGTTGAACTTCCGGAAATCTCAGCTCAGCTCAAACCTCCTTCTGCTCATGAAGGGAGAGATGAGGCACAGCAGTTGGGGTCTCCAGGCGTCTTCATCTCTAGTTCCAGGGCCGTCGACCCTAGTCCTACTACCGGGGTGATTGGAGGCAAGGCTCCGATTACGGAGCTTCCTGAGCTGTCGTCTTCTTCGTTCTCGGGGGAAAGCCTCTTTGAGGACGACGTCGACTATAGCGAGGAACCCGCTCCTCCTGATCAAAGCAAGTTCTTCCATGTCTCAGAGGAGGAAATGTATGGAGGCGAGCCATCGTCTGCACCGTCAGTGGCGGCTATCCCTGTTAAAGGTACCCTTTTCCCCCTCCTGTCCAATTTTCTCTTTGCATGTTGAAGAAGATGTCTTGACATTCTTCATTTTATATTGCAGGGCCAACCGGAGATGCCGAGGCTACAACCTCCTCGCATATTGAGGAGATGGTGGGAGAGTTGACTCGGCCACAGGGAATTGAGACCTCAGCTGCTGAGATGCCCTCAGAGGGGGCAGCTGCTGATACTGGGGAGCCTTCCACTCTACCAGAGGAGGAAGCCACTACTGAGGTCAAGAAGGCTCGGGTGGAGGGTCCGATGGCAGGTCCACTCCCAGGAGATTGCACGCTCAAGTTTCAAATGAAGTTTCTGAGGAAATCGTGCTTGCCACTCCATCATTGGTCGCGAAGTTCCCGCAGGGATAGCACCTCCGGAAGCACCAGTGGCTGGTTCCGCTCTTGCCGTATCGGCGGTTAGCATGACTTCTGCGCAAAAAGAGCCGGCCTACACCCCTTCTTCCGAGATAGAAAGGGGGTCGGGGAGCGTTCCGGGTGATGACAGCATGGACTTCCTGACGCGCAGTACGGTGCGGCAGTTCTTTGAAGCGATGCGATCGTGCATCGACTTTATCCTTTCTGGGCGTCGTTCTTTTGACTTTGCCCGGAGATTTCTCGGGAATGTGGCCGAGAACATCGAGCTAGTCGGGGGCCTTCCTCTTGCTCAGGCATGTATGCGGGTGGTGGATCAGTTGGAGAGTGACCTGAAAGAGCTGAAGTCTTTAGACGAAGCTGACTCCCTCCACGAAACCCAAGTCATCCTGGATAGCCTCCTTTCTGCCCAAAGGCAAGAGCGACAGGAAGTGGAAGTACAAATTGCCGAAGAGGTCAGCAACCTTGAGCGTTCCCAGGCTGAATGCCAAAGGCTGATTGAAGACTCAGGGGATACTGAGCTTATCATGCAGAACACAGAGCTTGCTATTACCAATGCTCGGGCTGCCATTGCTAAGGCCAAAGCCATGCTAGCTGTCAATGAAGAGAAGCTCGTCGCCCTCCAGAAGAAGCTAGAGGAGCAGAAGGCTGCAAGGGTACGGGCTGAAGAGAGCCAGTCTGTCCATCTCTCCAGATTGGAGACTTTGCGAGCCCAGCTGGCTGAAAAACCCTGCCTATCTGAAGAGGAGCTGCGGGTCCAGGCGATGATGGAGGCTGAGAAGGCACGTCAGCATGAGATGCATCGTCTCAGGGAGCGCATCCGTTCCCTACCAGATCGAGATTTTTAGCCTTCTCCTCCCTTTTTTTTTTTTTTTTGTAACGCTCAATCTTATTTGTATAAGAGAGCGTTTTTGTATCACTTTCATATTTTTTGGATATAAATAAAAGTGACACCCTCCTTTTTACTTCTTTTGTCTCGAACTCTTTGCCTTTGGTTGGACATGTAGGAGCAAGGAAGTCTTTTGATCTTTATCAAAATTATAATCATAATCTTAATAAGTCAAAAGATATGAGGAAAGATCTTGTTTCAAGAACTTTCATGACACTGTCAGAGGTGTAAGCTTAACTTGACAGAGGTGATTTTTGGTGGACCTGCCACTTTGTGGAAGAAAGTGACAGGTGGAGTTCGTACCCCCAGGAAAGATGAACTTTTATCAAGGATTTGTGCTTAACTTGATTTCAGATCAGCTGGGGATGTTGATGGAAACATTGTTTATTGGTGTAATGTTAACCAACAATGCCTCCAAAATGAATTCGATATTCTGTTGGGGAGAATATCAAATGAAACTAGACTCGCGGGGGAATCTAGGGAAGTCCTTACCGTTAGAGGTGTGATATTAACTTAACGGGTTGGAAATAGTCTTGTCAGAAGTGTAATGTTAACTTGACAAGGACATGAGTTAGAGGTGTGATATTAACTTAACTCATCGACATCTCAGTTTTATAAGAGAAAACTGAGGGTGTCACTGTCATAGGTGTGATGTTTAACTTAACAGTGAGGGTAATGCTAGAGGTGTAATGTTGAACTTGGCATTAGTCGTCTCGGCTTGAAGAAGTCGAGGAAAGGTCATAGCCATAGGTGTATTGTTGAACTTAGCAATGACTCGGATGCTAGAAGTGTAGTGTTAACTTGGCATCGTTCGTCTCGCTTAAGGAAGTCGAGGAAAGGTCATACCATAGGTGTATTGTTGAACTTAGCAATGACTCGGATGCTAGAAGTGTAGTGTTAACTTGGCATCGTCCATCTCAGCTTCGAATGGAAGTCTGAAGAAAGGGTGACTGTCAGAGGTGTAATATTAACTTGACGGGCACCTGATATACTGCTTAGAGGTGTAATGTTAACTTAAACAGTAGTTTGTCAGAGGTGTGATATTAACTTGACAAGAATTGGCTCTTGATAGGAGCAATTTGAGGACCTGTCATTCTATTGATGAGAATTGACAAGTGGAATTTGAAATGCCAGAGGTATAGTGTTAACTTGGCAATTTTGAAGTTTGCTGCTCTATGTAGAGGTAGCAAGCGGGGCTTGTACTCGACAAGGAGTATTCATTACCAGAGGTATAGTGTTTAACGTAGTAATGTTTTGCATTTTTTGTGTCCTACCATTCTATGGATGAGAATTGGTAAGAGATTTTGGAGGAGAGAGAGTGGAATCAGGTCCACTTAGGATTTTTAGCAAACCCTCAGCTGTTAACGGATTTGAGGTGCCTTTACCAACTACCGTTTGAGTTGGGCTAGCCATGCTATTCCCCTCAGCATGATGAGTTGTCGAGGACTTATGTTGGGCTTAGATGCCAACATTTTCCTCTATCCTTAGCCGTGGAAGGCGTTGGATGTTTGATCAGAGGTGTGGTATTAACTTGATCGGCAGAAGAACACCATCTAGGGATAGTATTTCTTCAGGAATTTGCCATTGATTGGCATCATGAGTGTATCGCCATTAGAGGTTATGAGACGATACGATCCATTCGAGTAGACCGACTCTACTACAAATGGTCCTTCCCATTTGGGTTGGAATTTTCCCTTTGTCTTGTGCGTCATGACCATGGGTCTCCGGACGGCTAAGACAAGGTCGCCTTTCTTGAAAGTTCGCGTTTTGACTTTCTTGTTGAAGGCTCTGGTGATGCGAGCTTGATAAAGCTCGATCTGCTGCTGGGCCTGCAGACGCTTGTCGTCTAAGGCCTCCAGTTCTTGGAGTCGCTGTCGATGCTTCTCCTCTGTTGTCATCTCGGCGGTCAGGGCGACGCGTAGAGATGGAATTTGGATTTCCAGTGGGAGGACAGCTTCACATCCGTACACCAAGGAAAATGGCGTGGCTTTAGTTGGGGTTCGCACGGTCGTGCGATATGCCCATAAGCATTCACCCAGCTTATCGTCCCAGTCTCGTTGACTTTTCGAGACGAATTTCTTAAGAAGCTTGCCAATAGTCTTATTGAAAGCTTCCGCGAGGCCGTTGGCGGGAGGATAGTATGCCGTTGATGACACACTCTGGATTCTGAACTTAGCACAGAATCTCTGGAAAGCCTGGCTGATGAACTGGGGTCCATTGTCATGGACGATCCGCCGAGGCACACCGAAGCGATAGATAACGTGATGTTTCACGAACTTGATCACGTTAGACGATTTTACCTCTTTTAGAGGAACAGCTTCGGCCCACTTGGAGAAGTAATCGGTTATTGCTAGAATGAACCGATGTCCTTTCGACGATGGTGGGCTGATGGGGCCAACCACGTCCATCCCCCACATTTCGAACGGCCAAGTAGAGGTCGTAGAGTGGAGATACCCTGGTGCTTGATGGATGAAATCGCCATGTATTTGACAGGCGTGACATCTCTTAGCGAGGGAGATGGCGTCGACAATCATCTTGGGCCAATAGTAACCCAATCTTTGGAGTCGGTTTGCCAGCTTCGGGCCAGGTTGATGAGCTCCACAAATACCATCGTAGGCTTCTTTCAACACTTCACGGGCTTCTTTTGATGAGAGGCACCGGAGCAGGATCCCGTCATGCGATCGACGGTACAGTGTTCGCGTGATCGCATTATAGTAAAATTTGGGGGCTTTCCTCCGAATGGCGGCCGCCTCTTTGGTGTCTTCAGGCAGGATGCCGTATAAGACATAATCAATATAGGGAAATCGCCAGTCTTTAAGCTCTGGAGCGGTTGACACTTCAAGTGTTTCTTTACCGCGACGATCTCCTGTTGACCCTGGGTAGTCTCCGGGGGAAATTTTTGGACAGTATAGGTCGTGGCTATAGACGAATACTTTCTCCATTGCTCCTGTTGGGAGAGCTAGGGAAGCTGCGAGAGATGCGAGGGCATCTGCATGCGCATTTTGGCTTCGCGGCACATGGTCGATGTAGAAGTTTGAAAACTTCTCCGCCATGTGGATTGTCGCGTCGTAGTAGGGTACTAGATCTTCATGTCTGACCTCATACTCTCCGCGAACTTGGCTGACGATGAGTTTGGAGTCACCGTACGCCTCGAGATTTTTAACGCCAATCTCATCGGCGAATTGCATCCCAATCAGGAGAGCGTTGTATTCCGCCACATTGTTGGAACAGGGTTCGGTTAACGAGATAGCCCGGGGGATCACGTAGTTTTGTGGGGAGACGAGTACTACTCCTACCCCCGCTACTGTGTGTCCCTTTGGGCTTGCCCTTGATGCACCATCGAAGAAAAGTTGCCATACTTGTCCTTCGAATGTTGCCTGAGTCAGGCATACTTCAGCGACCTCATCTGGGAGATCCTCATAAAGTTTGGCTGCCCTCGGATCTGGGTGTTCGGCTAAGAAGTCCGCCACCGCTTGTCCTTTAATGGCCTTCTGTGGCAGGAAGTGCATCTCATATTGAGAGAGCAATATAGCCCATTTCGCCAGCCGGCCATTCAATGATGAAGGCTTTGTCATAAGCAACCTCAGGGGTTGACTTTTGATATGACATTTATAGTTTGGCCTACCAGATAATGTCGCATTTTCTGAATAGCGAACACCAAGGCCAAACACTCCTTCTCGATCGGGTTGTATCGATGTTCGGCCCCGATCATCGTTCTACTGAGGTAGTAGATTGCTTGTTCTCGTCCTTGGTCATCATTCTGAGCTAGTAGAGCTCCCAAAGAATGATCCATCGATCGGACGTACACCAGGAAGGGTTTTCCGGATACCGGGGCTGCAAGTACTGGTGGTTGGGTGAGGTATCGTTTGATCTCCTCGAATGCTTGCTGGCAAGCGTCGTCCCATATGAACGAGACTCCCTTCTTCATCAGCTTAGCGAAGGGTTGGCATCTTCCGGAGAGATTTGAAATAAATCTGCGGATGTATGCCAGTCGTCCCTGCAATCCTCTGAGCTCCCTGAGGCTTCTTGGAGGTTGCATTTCCTGAATGGCGCGAACCTTCTCCGGATCCAAATGAATTCCGGTAGAGGTTACAACAAACCCTAGGAATTTTCCGCTGGCTACCCCCAGGAATGATTTGGTGGGATTCATCTTCAATTGATGAGCCCGCATGATGTCAAAGACCGCTTTTAGGTCTGCTATGTGATCGCCTTTAGTGCGGCTTTTCACCGCGATGTCATCGACATAGCACTCCACCGTTTTGCGTATCTGCTGGTGGAAAATGGCATTCATAGCCCTTTGGTATGTTGCCCCTGCATCTTTAGTCCGAAGGGCATGACGGTGTAGCAGTATACTCCTAGAGGTGTCCTGAAGGAGGTATGCTTTTCGTCGTCAGGGTACATCTTGATTTGATTGTAACCTGAGAATCCGTCCATAAAGGACATTCGCTCGAACCCGCATGTATTGTCAATCATGACATCTGTGATTGGCAACGGGAACTCGTCTTTGGGGCAGGCCTCGTTTAGATCGCGGAAGTCGATGCAGATCCGGATCTTCCCGTTCTTCTTAGCAACGGGGACAATGTTAGCTACCCAGTCGGGATGTTGTTCCTCCCTGATGAAGCCAGAGTCAATGAGCTTTTTGACTTCTGATTGAATGGCTTCCATTACTTCTGGACGAAACCGTCGCTGCAGTTGCTTGACGGGCTTTACATCCGGACTGATGTTGAGGCGGTGCATAGCCACTTGAGGATCGAGTCCAGGCATGTCCTCATAATTCCAGG
This sequence comes from Agave tequilana, assembly GCA_038442645.1. Taxonomy (NCBI): domain Eukaryota; kingdom Viridiplantae; phylum Streptophyta; class Magnoliopsida; order Asparagales; family Asparagaceae; genus Agave; species Agave tequilana. Next base: position 11,551 of record JAVJIF010032598.1, read on the forward strand.
CGAAGACGTCTATATACTCTTGTATAAGAGATATTAGATCCTTCTTCTCTGATGGTGACAGGCCGTCACTTATGAAGATGGGCTTAGGATTAGCATCATCTCCTAGGTTGATCTGAACAACCTTGTCTTCTGTGGGTGGCTCACGCTGTTCGAAGCGGATATCCCAGAGAGCATTCAGGTGTTTGATCCAAGGGTCTGTATCTGACTGGATCATTTCTTCATCTTCATCTTTCAGATGGCTTGTTGAAACCATATTTATTGAAAGTTCTTTGAAGATGTTGCCGACACTGACATCCGATTCCCACGATGACGTGCCTGATGAGTGGTCGTGGCCTGACAGTCTCTCCGAATCAGAGGCTGATGGCACTGGAGTTGATACATAGCCCAACCCCCTGCGGGTCTGATGATAATAATCAGGTGCTTTCCCTTTCGGCACAAAAGATCGAAGCAACGATCTCCTTCCTTTGCCGAAGTTCAATCCGGGTCCATTGGCTAGATCGTATCCCATACGCTTCATCATCTTGAGCGTTCTCGGTTCATAGTGATTGAACTGCGGGGGCTCCTCTTCACCTTCTGATTCTTCATAGGGTGCTGGTTCAGACGAAATTCGTCCAAAGAGGATTGGTTTCTGGCCTTTTCGTCTGGCTGGAACCAGGAATACAGACTTTTGTGCGTCACCATCATCCTGGTACGTCCCGAAGGATGATTTTATTGGTACATGCAATGATGTCAAGGCATCCATTGCCGACCATACATCCTCGTCTACGTCGGTGCTAGTATCCGACGGTATTGAATCAGACTCATACGCAAGAAAGTACGCGAAATCTAAATCTTCATTAATATACCAACCGCCTGTATCGTCGGCGGTATCAACATCGAGCTTATTAGTGCTCTTTACAAGTGGTTCTAGCTCCCACAGGCACTCTTCTTCCTCAGGCTCGACGTCAGCTTCATTACCAGAGTCTGGCTCCTCTGGTTGCGGGGTTCCATTATTCTCCTCATATAAGAGGGAATCCGTGAAATAATTTTCGACCCCTTTGAACGGATGCCTTTCGGCAATCAACGTTCGAACCTGTCCGCTCTCGTCAATGTATTTCATGACTTGATGGAGAGTGGAGGGAACAATGGAATTTTGGTGAATCCATGGTCGTCCCAGCAACAGATTGTAGGAAGTGTCAGCGTCAATGACATAACACGTCACTTCCGATTTGAGGCTCCCGATCCGGCATTTGAGCTTGATCTTCCCCATCGGGCGGGAGCTGTTGGCATTAAACCCATAAATAGTCGTCTGGGTAGGGCTCAGACGATGGGTAGGAATGCCCAGAAATTGCATGACCCGGCGAGGTATGATGCTTAGTGCGGACCCAGGGTCTACCTGAATGCGATTCACCTCGGATGACCCGATATACCCCGTGAAGTATAGGGGTCGGTCATGCTTCCCTTTAACCTGCATGTCATCTCTTGTGAAAGAGATGCAGGGAGCATTTGGGGAGGTGTGGAGGCAATCTTCTACATCTTCCTCCCTCGGTACGTGGGTCAGAAAGGCCTCAGCGTTTGTCAGGGCTTCTTGTAGAGCTTCTCTGGTTGACTTTGATAGCCTCAGGAGCTCATACAAGGTAATGCGTGCTGGGATGTTGGCTAACTGAGCCAGCACATCGAAGCGGTAAGGTGTCGAAGGTGTCGAAGATCCTTCCGCTGTACTTCTTGAAAGAACCCGAGAAAACCGAGTTTCTTTCTGTTTCTCCACGGGTGGTTTTGTGGAGGGCTGAGCTGGCTCTACAGCTGGTTGAGGAGGGACCACCGCCTTTTCGCCGTACTGCTTCAAGTACGCCTGCCCTGAACGGGTGCCTGCTGTCGGTTGGTTGGGCTCTGCCGCCAGGACTATTGTTTCCTCTTCTGAGTCGGTCAGCGAAGGAACATCAGCGTCTGCTTCCGGGAAGAAGCGCAGATCACGTGGCAAGATGATGCCTTCCCCTTGCCTTTGGACTTCCTGTTGGTCACAGTCGTCCATTGTTGCTCGTCGACGAGGTCAGGGTGGACCCACATGATTTCCCCTTGAGGTGTAGGGACGGGTACCAAGCCTTTCTCCTGCTGCTGATGAGGGTCTGTATTGACCACTCTCAATTCTCCTTTCGGGACAGATATCACTCCCACGGGCATCGGGGGTCGTGTCCCAAAGTGGAGCATCGACGTCATGTTGGCCGTCATCTTCTTCTGCTCTGGTCGGAGTTTTAATACCTCCGCGTCAATCAGGGCTTGAAGGACGTCCTTGAAGATGTAGCAGCTCCTGGTAGGGTGCCCGAGCATCCTATGGTACAGGCAGTAGTTGGGATTGTCGGTCTTGCCGACTTCTTCCGGGCGCCTGATTTCAGGGAGCTTCAGTCGATTGCTCTTGTTGAGTAGTTTGAAGAGTGAATCGACGTGTTCCTCCTTGAAGGAATACTGCTTGTTGGGGCGTGGCTGGCTTGAAGAGCCACTTGCCCTGCCTGTTTGAGGTTGGTGGGAGATTTGGTCTCCGTCGCCAAATTATCCTTCCGTTTGGTTTGGAGGGATGTGTCTGGTGCACGCCTTGTCGACCTCTCTGGCCTGGGCTTGCCTTCTTCCGCTCTGACGCGGCAACAATCTCCTCAGCCTGTTCACCTTGCTGGACTAATTGTTTCCAGGTGCGGCTTTCAGCTACTCCTATCTGAGCAAGGAGCGAGGTTTGGAGATTGTGGCGACATGTTTCCACCAGGGTGGCCTGGGTCATGCCGCTCGGACATCGGAGTGCCGTGTTCCGAAATCTTTCTACGAAAGACTTAACGGACTCTCCTTTCGCTGCTTGGTAGCTAAAAGGGTAGGCATTGTAACCTCCGAATCATCCTCGAAGAAGCGTGTTAGAAACAGCTTCTCCAAGTCGCCCCAGTTCTTGATTGAACCTTCCGGGAGCTTCATAAACCATTCAAAGGCCAACCCTTTCAGGGTGCCAATGAATAGGCGTGCCAAGATGGCATCATTATCTACCACATTCCCAGTTTGGGATTTAAAGTAGTAGATATGCTGGTTGGGTGACCCCTTCCCGTCGAAAGCTTGGAGAGTTGGAGCCTTGAATCTGGAGGGTACGGGACTAAGTCCCACTCGGCCGGATAGGGCCGGACCACTCCAGCTTCTTGGAGATCTTTACGACTGGCAAGGGCGTTGAGTCGTTGCTCTAGTAGGCTCATTCTTTGATCTTGAGCCTTCTCCGAGTCCGGGTTGCTTCCTGCATGCGCTGAAGGCTGGGACACATCTGGAGTAGATCGTCGTGTCCTTTGGAAGGATCGGAGGGTGGACTTTCTCTCCTTCCCCTTCTTGCTCTTGGCCTTCTAGGAGGAGATCTCTCTCTCTCTTCGAGCAATTTCTCAAGCATGTGCTTGAGACCGTCAATGGTTCTCTGCTGAGAGGAGAGTATTTGCATTTGGTGCTTCTGCATCTGCACTAGATGCTTAGTTGTCTCCTCAGGAGCGTCTTCTTTATCCTCAGGAGCATCTGCCATGTAGGCAAAAACTCCCCTTTCACCGGAAGAGTTCGAATCTTGCGACTCTATCACTACGGAGTGAGAGTCGTCCATTCTAATGCCGCGGGATAAGGCATTATAGTCAATTGGGGGGATGGTCCCTGTCCTGGTACGGGTATGTCGATACACCCCTTCTGTCTCAGAGTTTGACCCCTCTGAATTGACCATTGGTTGTTTTCCCCTACTTCTGCTTGTCATATATGCAGTAAGCTCCGGGTATTCGACATCAGGGAAGGTTCTCCTTCGGTGGGAGCGTCTTCTTTTGGCTGACGGAGGAATCAGGGTCAGCTGTCTAATCAAAGACGGCTGGTGCACGCCTGATTCGCAATGGCATCCAGAGAGCATCTGGATGAGTTGTTGACAGCAGCAAGAAGAAGTGGCCTGATTGGCACTTCTTTTCCTTGTCAAATAATCCCTCAAATCCGTGGGAGGGGGATTAAATAGACTGGCCTCACAACGTCGAAGACGGGGGGCAGTCGTGTGTTGCGCTGTCTGAACGCAGGTCTCAGAAACGCGGTGGTCACGCTGTTGCGTTCCGCGCGTCTGGCGTCTCTGTTGAGACGAGACGCGGTTCTCGCGTTGTTGTCTGCTGCGTTGGAGCAGAGAGACTTGAGGCGTTACGCGCGTCTGGCGTCTCTGTTGAGACGAGACGCGGTCCTCGCACTGTTGTCTGCTGCGTTGGAGCAGAGAAACTTGGGAGATAGTGGGCTGCTGGGCCCTACGCCTGGGGGCGCATGCGTCCTGCGTTTGATGAGACGCAGAAGCTTCGCTTTGGCGTTTGGCAAGTTGGTCTTCGGCAGACACAACTTGAGGAGTCTCGCGTTTGGGTCGCCAAACGCGGATCTCTCGCACTGGTCGGGGTGCGGGCAAGGCATCAGATTGAACGCCGCGTCCAACCCCAGTCAGAAAACCATCGGTTCCGACCGAGTGTTGACGCGCGCGTCTTCTCAGTCGACGCTCGGCATTCCGATTGCGTCGTGGAGGAGGAGAGAAGCCAACAACTTCCTGGTTTGAAGAACCAGGGATGTTCACCACGCGGGTCTCTTGAGAGACGTTGACGCGGGTGTTCTGCGCGACGCGGGTGTTCTGCGAGACGCGGGCGTTCTGCGAGACGCGGTCGATCGCAGTAGTTGTGCCGGGGGCCACGCGGGCCTTCTGGGAGGCGTTGGCGCGTGGGTTCTGTGCGTCGCGGTTGATCGCAGCAGAGGCGTTGGATGTCACGCGGGCCTTCGGGGAGGCGTTGACGCGTGAGCCGGACGCAGCACAGTGGGTGACAGCAGCGTCCGATAGAGCCACAGATAGGGCTTCGGGAAGCTGTCCACTCGAGACCCTGCGGCAGACGCGGGTCTTTGGGCTCTTGGAGCCAGAAGAGAGAAACTCTTCGTACTTCGCCTGGTCGAACTCAACGACGAGTGATTCGACCATCTTCCCCTTACGGAGAACGTCATCCTGCACCACGATGTGCTCATCGGTCACGAATGTAGTCCCCAGCGGAGTCGCCATCTCTTGTTCGGTGCGGAGAAGAAGGTGTAATATTTCCTTGAATCAATTGAAAGATTACAACAAGCTAATGCTCCGACTACAAGGGAGGGAGGATGTATGAATCTTCCCTTTGTTTAGTGCTGGGTTCTTCGTGTGGCGATGGAGAGTGAATCTTGTTCTCCGTTGACCAGATGACCGTCCTGGACCGTCGGGGGTCTTCTCTTTGGCCGGTAGGGGAGTAACTCAGCTCCGTCTACCAAAACTCTCAAAGAGGAGTAGGCAAAGAGCGGCTAGTACTCAGTAAGCTCGCTGAAGAGTCTTCTCTCTCTTGTTGGTGTCAGGCTTCTCTCTCTCTTGCCCAGAATAATCCTTCCCTTTTGATTTAATTTGCTCGCCCCACCTTCATAGCCAACAGGGCTATTTATAGGGGTCTTAGGGGGTGATCGTGCCCCCTAAAAATGCGCCTGAACGAGGGGCCACTACCCGTCATATGTGCGGTAACTGACCCCACAATCCGGGGCGGTTGCAACTGAGACGCGGGCTTCGGGCTGGACGCGCCTTGATGCTGAGACGCGGGCTTCGGGCCGACACGCCTTGATGTTGAGACGCGGGCTTTGTGCCGACGCGCCTTGATGCTGAGACGCGGGCTTCCGGCCGGACGCGCCTTGATGCTAAGACGCGGGCTTCGGGCCGGACGCGCCTTGATGCTGAGACGCGGGCTTCGGGCCGGACGCGCCTTGATGCTGAGACGCGGGCTTCGGGCCGGACGCGCCTTGATGCTGAGACGCGGGCTTCCGGCCGGACGCGCCTTGATGCTGAGACGCGGGCTTCGGGCCGGACGCGCCTTGATGCTGAGACGCGGGCTTTGTGCCGACGCGCCTTGATGTTGAGACGCGGGCATCAATCCCTCGCGTCTAGTGCTTGAGACTGCTGCTTTGATGGCTTGCCTGTTGGTCATTTTTAGACAGCCTACACCTGTAAAATGGGATTTCCTTGGGCTATTTTCTACAAGATTTTAAGAGAGCTTTCAAGCTGGTATTTCCTATCTCTCTAAGAGGTTATCTCCACTTGTTTTAAAGCTAATACTTCCATATCAAAAGGAGAGTTTTCAAGAGTGTTTTTCAAAAGTGATTTCTTAAGTTTTCCTCCAAACTCTATCCTAGTTTTTCTCACACATCTTGAGCTATCTATTGCTATATCCATCCTTTAGGGATCTTTGTTGTGAGAGTATTTGAGGTGATCAAACTGTAGAGATCACCAAAGTGTTACATCTTATATTTGAGGAGGCGAACTTGCAGGTTCGTGTTGTTTCGAGTTCTTATGGGAGTTTGGTGTAGAGGTGCGGCCTCGGCAAGCTAGTGTGCTTGTGTATGTGTTCTTGCGGGAACAAGAGAGTGACTAGTGAGTTCAAGGAGTTCTAGTGTGAACTCGTTGTAGGTGTTGCGGCACCGAGTGATCCAGTGGGATCGGTTTTAGTGGAAATCCTTCATAGTGTTGAAGGCGGGAACGTAGAGCAAGGGTGCTCAAACCTCGAAACAAATCTCCCGTGTTTGCGATTGCTCTCTCTATCTCTTCTTGTGTTTATATCTTGCATATTTACATTACTTATATCTTTATATGCTTGATATATGTTGTGCTATATTGATACATGCTTGAGATTGTTTGCTCACATTTGTATTCAACCAAGAGAGTCATAGTGGCACCTCAACTCTTATCTAGAGGAATCTTGAGAAGATAGTTCAGAACCCTTCACCGGGAATTCGGTTACACTCTTGTGTTATACCTCGTGTGTTTAGCTTAATAGTTTTTAGTTTGCTTAAATAGTTTTTAATTCTGCATTATTCATCATTAGATTAGCTAGTCACCTATTCACCCCCCCTCTAGGTGAACTTCAATTGGTATCAGAGCTTGGTGTTCTTGATTTGGGTCTAACAATCTTGAGTTAAAGATCCTCATTTTAGCTAATCACAATATTTATTTACACACACATGGATTTCATGACACCTCTAATATTTGACATTCTTAACATCTAAACTTGAAAAATTAAGATATCCATATACCTCAAAGCCCTAGGTATTCATATTTATCTTGCCATCATTAAAGATTCATATTGTTTAAATGACAAACACCTTGAGGCTAATGCAAAAGCTCTTCATGCTTTAAAGAGTACCCTAAATGATGAATATTTATCTAGGGCTGCTAATTTTGATTCAGCTTTTGTAGTATGGAACACTATAGTCTCCCTCGGCGAACAAAAGCAATACTATGCATGGAACGACTCAGATGATGGAAGTGATGCTTCTAACATATGCTATATGGTCCAAGGGGATAACCCCTTTGAGGTAAATTCTGAATCCGAGCTTGATGAGGATGTTGACATGTCTTATGATGAGCTTGCTTTATTTCGTCAACAACTTCTTAAAAATATGACTTGCTTAAAAAGGATAATAAAAGATTGAAAAATAAATATGATTCTATTTTAAAAGAAAAAGATTCTTTTCAAAATAAAATTGAATGCATTTCAAAAGAAAATGAATTTTTTAAAAAGGAGAATATTTTTTTGTCTTATAAATTAAATGATATGTGTGAAGAACATAATTCTTTGAAAAATAAAATTAATTTGGTAGAAAAAGAAAAGAAATTGTTTTGGATGAAAATAACTCTTTGAAAAGAAAAATTGTTTAAAAAGCAAAAGAAAATATTTTTAAAAAGAAAAAGATTGTTGATTTTCATTCTTGTCATGCTCTTCATGCTACTATTGATAAAAATGAGAGCAATTTTTGAAAAATAAAATTAATTGTTTGAGCTCAACTTTGAGCGATTGTGCATTTAATCATTTTAAATTGAAAATCTTGTTTCAAAAGAAACAAGCTCCACATGTTCATGCATATAACACACATCATACATATGCATATTATGCACATCATGATCACACTCATTCTCAAATGCATGCTAGAGTCGGGGGCGGAATTATTAGTTAGCTGGGCCGGGCTACAGCCCGTCCCAAATTTTTTTGTTTAGGCCTTGAACCCTCGTTCATTGAAGCTCGGCCCAGCACACAATACTGAAATTTGAGCCACAGTTCTTGAGCCATCGTCTCGCGACTCTCGTCCTCAAGTCTTTTTTCTTCTCGATCGAAATAGAATATCAACGCTTTCTCCTTCCTCGATCCGATTCCGATCAAAGTTGAGTCGTCGGGTGACTCGGGTCGAAGTCGAAATCTCTTGCAATCGTCCTCGTCAAACATCGAAGCCTAGCCGTCGTCCTCGCCTCCTCGGTCTGTTCTTCTCCTTCTCGAATCTCAAGTCGAAATCGAAGTCGACAACACTGCAGGTAAAAATTTTAGTTTCAAATTGATTTCAATTTCAATTAGATTTCAATTCCAATTCCAATTTCATTTCTCATTTTTGTTGTGTAGATTGCTTTCTCAGTTTTCAATTTCAATTCTCATTTAGGTTTTTTTTAAAATTTTAGATTCCGATTTCAATTTCAATTCTCAATTTTCAATTTCAGTTTAATAAAACAACCAATGTTTGATGCTGGATTTTGATTGTGAATTTTTGATGCTGGATTTGATCAGTTAAATAATTTTTTTGATGCTGTATTTAGGAAATAATTAATTTTGTTATTATGTTGTTGGTATAGGTTTTGGAATTTTAGAGATTTTTTGTTATTTTTTAGGTTGCAACAATCTGAGATAATGATGAAGTGCATTCATTGATTAATTTAGCTTTGCTATGTTTAGATATTATTCTTTCTCACTCTGTCTTTTTTTTTTAAAACTTTTAATTCTTTATTTTGGTATTAGGGGAGTGAATGGAGGAAGAAACTCCAGTTTGAAATATTGGAGGTGGAGTTGCATTTGGTAAGAATACTTGGATGTAGTAATTTTTTTTTTTCATTTCACATTTTATGAGTAAAATGTTGCCTAATTTGTGTTTTGTTGACACAGAGAATGTGCAATTTCTAGTGAAGTAGAGGAAGGAGCATTGTGCTTCGAAGTTCCTTGCATTAAACTCCCCTTGGTAAAATGTCTTACGTTACTACAAGCTTTATTGTTTTCCTAATTGGCTTTCTTATTAGAATTTTGATAATCATCAGTTCAATGTTATGAAACATAATGAAAACTTAGCTGTCGGGTTGGTACTTAAGGAAATTATTTTTGTGTGATTTAATTGGAACTTCATTTAGTAGCTGAAAATAATGAAAGAGAAGTGTACATGTAAAAAAAGTAGTTTATAGTGTTTTTCATGTTGTATTAATTCAAATATTTTCTTTACTATCATAGATTATCATGTTGCAAAGAAATCTTCTTTCATTTTTTAAACAAAAGCGATGAGCCTCCTTCCAAGTTACAAAGACTTAAACCTAGGGAAGTTGAGGAGCAACCTCCTTCCACATCTCAACGTCCTTTGAATGAGATTGAGTCCACTTCTATAGAGCGTGATCTGGGAAAACGTCATCCAATATCAGCATACAATGTGAATCGGCGTGATGATGTTCGGAGGGCGTATATTAATTTGGGACCATATCAACTCAAATTGGTAGAGTTTCCACAGACTAAAGATGGAAAACAAAATCGCCGATTTCAATACTCTTAGTTCTCCCAATTTCCTTGGCTCGAGTATTCTGAAGCTAAAAATAGAGCCTTTTGTTTTCCTTGCTATCTTTTTGACAGTCAATTGTCAAAGCTTCCTGCATTTACTGTTGAAGGGTTTAATAGTTGGAAGAGGGTGAATAATGACGATAAATGTACATTTGTGCATCACATTGGCTGCCCTCTTTCTCCACATATATGGCTATGGACAAATGGCAAGGTCCTTCTCCACATGTTGACAAAGTATTGAATGCGCAATCCTCCCCAAGAAGTTTTGGCAAATCGTTTGCGAAACTTATGACCTCGATAAAGGCTTGCAAGTGGCTTTCAATTCAAGGGCGTGCATTCAGAGGTCATGATGAATCTCCTGATTCATTGAATCGTGGGAATTTCATTGAATTGATAAAGTCTTGGGGAGATTGTAATGAAGAAATGAAGAAGGTTGTCTTGGAAAATGCTCCGGGAAATGCCAAGTATACTTCACTGAAAGTACAAAAGGAGATTTTGAACATTTATGCTAACAAAGTGAGAAACACGATTCGTGAGGACTTTGAAAACGCTAAATATTGTATTCTTGTCGATGAAGCTCTTGATGAAGGTAATAAAGAGCAAATGGCAATTGTTTTGTGATTTGTTGATGGTGAAGGTTTTGTAAGAGAGCGCTTATTTGACATTATGGAGGTTGTTGACACCAAGACATTGACTCTTCAAAGTGAGTTATGTACTATTCTTGCTCGTCATGATCTCCAAGTCCAAGATATGCGAGGCCAAGGGTATGATGGCGCTAGTAATATGCTTGGTGCTTGGAATGGATTACAAGCGTTCCTTAAAGATTGCCCATGTGCATATTATGTGCATTGTTTTGCACGTCAATTGCAATTAGCATTAGTTGCGGTATCTAAATATGTGCGTAAGATTTGGCAATTATATTCAAATTTGAGTGTCATTATCAATTTTCTTAGTGCTTCTCCCAAGCGTCATGCTGAGTTAAAATCTGCTTGGGAAATTAAAATTTGCACATTGAGTGGCTACTGGAGAACTTGATACAAGTCGAGGGTGTAATCAGGTTCGTACTCTACAACAAGCTGGAGCTACACGTTGGAGCTCCTATTTTGGCTTTGTGACTAGGTTAATTGAGATGTTTGGGGCCGCTAGGATAGTTCTTGAGAACATAATTGATAATGCAATCGACTCCAAAGTGCATCTTGAGGCCGACAGTGCATATAATGCAATGATATCATTTGACTTTGTGTTTGCCTTGCACTTGTTATATAAAGTAATGGGAATCACTGATATACTTTGTCAAGCTCTTCAACGCAAATTGATAGACATTTTAAATGCCATGAGTTTTGTCTCAAGTACAAAAGTGCTATTTCAAAAACTTAGAGAAGATGGGTGGAATACTTTTTGTGAAAAGGTGATGTTATTTTATGGAGAGCATAAAATTGAGGTGCCTGAAATGAATGCTCAGTATAAGCTTGGCAAGCGTCGGTCTCGTCATCAAGATAGCATTACAGTTGAGCATCACTACCGTATAGATGTATTTAATGCTACCATTGATTTTCAACTTCTTTAAATAGTAGATTCTCTGAGCAAGCAATGGAGCTTCTCATCCTTAGCTCGACTTTGAATCCTATTAATCACTTCAAATCATTTAAAGTTGATGATGCTTGCACTCTGGCAGAAAATTCTATCCTCAAGATTTCACTACTGCTGACTTGAGAGACTTGAGAAGACAGTTGGCACATTTTGAGCACCGTGATGAAGCATTTTAGAATGTCTTCTCTTTCAGAATTATGTTGAATATTGGTTGAAACAAAAAAGGCAGAAAACTTTTTCTTGGTTGATAGATTGATCAGGCTTGTGTTGACTATTCTTGTTTCCACGGCGACTACTGAGCGGGCATTTTCTGCTATGAAAATCGTGAAAACAACTCTTCGAAACAAAATATGTAATGAGCTTCTTGCTGATTCCATGATCATCAAAATTGAGAAAGAACTTACTTGGAATATTGATTTAGATTCGATAATTGATGATTTTTACTCCTTGAAGGATCGAAAGGTTCAACTTAAGTAATGAGAGAATTGAACAAAGTGACATATTTTAGTTTTCTTTTGGCAAATTTGTATACAATGGAGATTGTGATATAAAATCTCTCCTTTATTTGGAACTTTTTATGTACATTTTTTTAAGTATATGTTATAAAAGATTGCAGCCCTCCCCAAAATTTATTCCTCGTTCCGCCTCTTGACAGGTCTCGCATTCTGGCAATGAAACGCGGACCTCGCGTTGAGGAACACGGGTCTTAGACTTGCGTCTATTATTTGCAAAACAGACTGCAACTGTAGAGTCTGTGACTTATTGTTGACGAGTGTGACGCCTTTGTGGACGTTCAACATTTCAGTTGAGTCGCAAGATTTGTTGGGAACTCTCGACACCCTGAAATTGCAGAGTTCGCAGAGGAGAGTGATGGCGAAATTGATCTTCACCATCTTTTTGACCATGAGCCGATACATTGGCCTTGTGGGTCTCCTGAGAGACGTTGACGCGGGCTGTATGGGCTACCCGGAAGGTTTTTAGAACCTCGCTGGAAGTGACACTGCTTGTGTTGTGAGTAATTACACAGGTCACTTTTGGAGAAGTTTTTGAAGAGACTTGAGAGCGAGTTCTCAAAGAGACTTTACTGTATTGCCGCGTTGTCTTTGGGCTTTTGGAGCCCGAAGAGACAAATTCTTTAAATTTCTCTCGGTCGAACTCGACAACAAGCGATTCGATCGTTGATCCAAGAAATTTGATGTCAGCTTGCGTCAAAATCTTCTCGTCAGTAGAGAAACGGTCCCCAGGGAGTTGCCATCTTTTGTTCCCTCGAAAAATTTGATTCGTGTAAAAAAATCTTATTAATTGTAAAGAAAATTACAATAGATCAAAATTCGATTACAAAAGAAAGGAAGGTTTGAGTGGATCTCCTCTTTGTTTAGGACTAGGTTCTTCGTGTGTCGATAGAAAGTGAATCTTGTTCTCTGTTGATCGGTTGAACGAAAATCTTCTCTTGGATCATCTTGAGGATGCTCAAGAAGAGATTGAAACAACTTCACTTGAATGCAACAAGCGTTAGAGTTTTTTCTTTTAAAAAAAGGAATTCTCTTTCTCTATCTCTCTCTCTCCCTCTCCAAATTCTCTAAGGAAAGGCCAAAGGAAAAAGCCTTTTCCCTCATGGCTTTCATAACAATTTACAGGAGAATTCAGGGGTATAATTGTCTCATAAAATTTCTCCATAATGGGGATTAACTCCCCACATTACGTGGGTGTTAATTGACCCAGTAATAAGGGGTCAGTTACAACAGAAACGCGGGTCTCGCGTTAAATGCGGACCTCGCTTTGTTGTTGACGCGGAGCTCACAGGTTTTTCAGGGTCGCGTCTGAGTGGGAACGCGGAGCTCACATTCTGATGCAAAACACAGAGCTACTCAGGCTTGCGTTTGATGAGCAGCACGAGCGTCGCGTCTAACCTTTGAACGCGTCCCTCACGTTTTCTGTATGACATCTGCGTTTGGGTTGAGATCCATTTTCTCGTTTGACTTGAGATTCGTGTCTGAGTTGGGAGTGACTCGCGTTTGGTGAGATTCACCTCCAAGACTCTGTCTTTATTGATTTTTAGACAGCCTACAATAATACGCTAGTAAATAATAATGTTTATGTGTATCCATGTTATCAAGTCATTTTTCCCTTACATTTTATATTCAAACCGAGTAAAGTGAGGTTTCTCCGTGACTACTTCTTGCACTTTGTCTGTCCGTCTGTCCTCCAAAAAAGAGTCACAGAGAACTGAGAGGCCCTCTCCCCTCTCTCCCCACCTTCTCCCTCTTCTCTTCCTCTCCCTCTCTTCCTCCCATCTTCCTCCTCTCCTCTCCATCTCTTCTCTGTCGCTCGGTTTCACGGCAAGCGGTAATCTAATTGTGGACACGTGCAATTGCCCCGTGCCCAAAGACTAGCAAGTATATGACTAACTAACCGATTAATGTAAAGCATAACACATGGGCCAATGATCCTGGGTCTTGCTGCTCCTAGAGCTATTGAATACGACTCCACCGACCGGCTCGTCTCTTTAGGTTGTCCACAATCGCGATCCCTTCTTCCTCTCTCCTCTCCAAGCTCCATGCCCTTGAGGGATCGAGCACCCTCCCCTTGTGAATTCAAAATGAGCTCCACATCGCATCCAAGGAAACCCTAGCGAATCCCCTCAAATCTCAAGTAAGTCTTCCGTCCACAGTGAAATTGTCATTCTTATCGACTAATTTCTTAGAAATTCAAAAATTTCTGCTGCTGGATCTCTAGGGTTTTACATTGCATCCAAGAAATCCTCTTCTTTTTCCTAATTTTAGTTCATTTCAATTTCTCGAAGCATTTTTTTCATCAGAAAAATGTTTCATCTGGGTCAGTGAGGTGTTCCCATTAGTAGTACGCCGTGCAGTTTCATTTTTTTTTTTTGGTTTCTTAGTCTACGACTGTTCCTCAAATTTATCTACACTTTTTTAATGCGCTGGGGGTTTAATTGCGATCATTTAAATTTCTTCGTGATTTACAAATTTGTTGTTTAGAAGTTATTGGAATTGCGTTTTAGAGGTTATGATTTAATGAATTGTTAGAAGTTATTGGAATTGCGTCTCAGAGGTTATGATTAATGAATTTGGGGGGGGGGGGGGGGTTCCAATTCTGGCAATCAGACTGAAACTAATACAAGTTTATTGTACTTTTGTTTATTAATAAGCTAGCAGCTTTAATTGCGATCATTTTTTTCCCTTTATGAGTTAAAAATGGTTGTTTATGAGTTATGGAATTGCTGCTCAGATGTCATGGTTTATCTTCAATTTTGTTCTTGAGATATTTGGCCTATGATGACATCTGATACCAAAAACTCCATAGTAACCAGACGGATTGGTTTTTGTAACCATGCTATTATTATGCGATACTGTGGAAGGGGAGAAAAGAGAGAGAGGACAATGCTAAAGAGTTGTTAAAAACAAATAACTACCATATCCAATTTTGAATATCAAAATAATCAATTAAGTCCGAATATATTTTATGTCTGAATATATTCAAAATTTCAACTGAGATTTGAATAATATCCCGATTCTGAAATCATGCCAAAACTAATACAAATATGTTTAATATCTTATTTTATTTAATTTATTCTACCCCTACATAGAAAAGACAGAATTTATTGTCATCTGAAATGTTTTGAAGAGCTAAATAAATAAATAATTTGTTTCTCTCAGGAAACCTTGAACTTCATTTTTTTTCTGTTGCTTTTGTCAGGAAAAAGAGCATGATGTTTTAAGTTTTATCGAAAGACTATCCATATTTATATGCATTTTCCCGGTTATATGCATTTTCCCGGTTATTTCGTAGAACTAGATCTCTCCCTACTGATAATTATGTTTTACTTTTCTCCCATTTTAAGTAGAGTGGGTATTCATGGAGTTGATTCTGAATCTTGTATCATTTTTCTTTGCTCTTCTTTGATGATATTCATTGCTCTTCATTCCTTATTCACAGAATTGATTTTTAATTTAGATGAACGCTGAGGCCTATATGATTCTTATTTGCTGTTTCAGAACATTGTTGATGGACGCTGAACTCCTTACTCTGCATCCTGGGTGAATTTCATTAGCATTGCCCAATGGAGAAACCTGAAAAGAATAGCAGCGGAGAAAATAGGAATGAAGCAATGCCTTCTTGTTCTGGTGCCGTGGGTTTTAGTGAGGTGGAAGAGACTTCAGCAGATTTGTTGAAGAACACACCTTCAAACATTGCCAGATTGGAGGATGAGATTGAGCATTGCAAGGGTCGGCAGAAGTATCTTGCACGAACAAAAAGCCCTTCTGACGGGGAGGATGTCCGGTGGTATTTTTGCAAAGTGCCTCTTGCAGAGAAACGTGCGTTAGTTTGTTTCTTGGTTTGCTTTCTTTTTACTTAATCACAAAAAACTGCCATTGTTTGTTCCTGTAGGTCACTTGCAAAACTTTGTACACATCTAACTGAAAGTTATAGTTTCTTAAACTCTGAACCCACCTCACGTAAATCTTTTATTAGGCTTAATTGTCAATTAAGTTTTTACAGCAATTATTTGCTAAATAAATTATACTAGTGACATGACTTTTGTACTTCAATGCATGTCAAAATAAGTAAAAGATGCGCCGGAATTGAAAATCATACAATGCAAACAAGCACGGGGAAAACTATGCTGCTTTTGCTTTCCCTTATTCTTGCTTCCCATGCAGAGGTTACAAATGCGATATGTTCTCTTGGTTTTCACAATCTTCATAAACGATCAGTGCAAGTTGGTTAGCAGTAGATAGGCTTTGATGTTGTTTTCCCAAGTAAGCTGTAACTCTAGTACTCTAGCTTAAGTGTGGAATATTAACTTCTTTATGTGCATAGCTTAAGTGTGGAATATTAAAAAAAAGGCCATCTATGTGGTAAAACTACACATCAAGGATTAAAAAAAATGACCACTATATTAGAGTGGACAAATAAGACGGGCCAATGTGTAGATGAACTACTGATGATTTTGTACAGTTTAATGTAAGATTCATTTCCAGCTTTTGTAGTGTATTGTCTATGATATGTGGAGAAATGGGCACATGTGTAGGAAGTCAAAAATTAATGAGAAGTAGCTGATATATGTATTTCTTAACTGATTTGGATTGTTATTATTATTATTTTTTAAAATTTACAGAGCTTTCTGCGTCAGTTCCTCAGACAGAAATAGTGGGCAAAGGTGATTATTTTCGATTCAGCATGAGAGACTCTCTTGCACTGGAGGCTTCTTTCTTACAGGTAATCAATCTGCTATTAAGTTAAATTGAACTTAGAAAAACATATCATACAATTCTTAACTGATCCCGTCATTTTTTTCCTTTAGTAAAACTTTTGAAAGTCTTTCCGATAAATTCAAATTTCCTTAGAATTTGCTTCTTGTTTCATGCTTCTTGCTCAGTAGATTAGTTTTTGATTGACATGTACATGCTGCTGCTCCAGCAATATACCATGTCTTAACGAACAATACAGAAACATTTGCTATGGAAGGTTGCATTCATCTCTTGGGCACAATATAAACTTGAAGGAGGTGCTCCAATACACAGCCAACATCATCAATGAGAACAACAAAGCCTTCCTTCCCGACTCTGTGGGTTGGCTAGAAGAATTCTTTTTCTCCTTCTGTCTCTGTTGGGACCATCATCGAAATTACATGCATAACCAACCACCATATCCTTTTGCTGCAACTTCAATTCAAGTTCATTTAATATTCTCATAGCACCCTCGTCTGAATCCTACATTTTTCTGATTTACTTACAAGGTACAATACAGGTAGATATACTTCACCCACATGACTTTCTGCATGCATGTTGTTTTTGGAATGAGAAGGCAGCACACCGAAAGACAAAGTAAAAGTAGCTTCTCATTGATTAGGCACTCTAATATACTATCTTCTCTAGTCGAGCGGCAGATCCTTTCAATTCTCAATTCTCTTTACCAGACTACGTTCAAGAACTGACATCAAGAGTGCTATATTTGTACCACAAATGCTCCTTGCCAGACATAAAAATCATGTTTGTGTTATAATCTTGTCAACCCTTGTACACATTGCTTGAAGCTATAGGTACAATAATGATGTAAATTTTACCCTAAACTTACTCCACACGTCCTGTTTCATGCAGTTAGAGACAGTTTTATGTCTTTGAAGTTATAGATTTATGCAATTGTACTGTGCATTACTGTTGTCAAGGCCAATATGCACTCATTCTGTGTATTTTTGATAACTCATCTTTTCTCTGATTAATTAGTTGGCTGTTTATTCAATGTCTGATTACTGAACTTGCTTGAATGTACCTTTTGCATGGATCTCTTCATATTGAATCGCATAAACAAAATCTTGTCTATTTCTGTTCTATAATTTTTATTTCTGTATTTATGATAGAGGGAGGAAGAGCTCCTTTCTTATTGGTGGAAAGAGTATGCTGAATGCAGTGAAGGTCCTAGTGGATCTCGCAGGACATTGAGCCTTACTGGTGGCTATCAAACTGACGAACTGTATGTTGTTGAGGAAGAGAGAGTTGGTGTCCCTGTGAAAGGAGGCCTTTACGAGGTAGTTCGTTCACTGAATTTAAATATTTTTCACTAGTATTAGAAACTGAATGCTAAGTTACTTTATCTAATGTCATTTTCTAAGTTCTTTATTTTCTTATTTTGAGGGTAAAGGTCAGGAAATCCAACCCTTTCCCCTTTTCACGAAGGAATTTCGTTTTTTTTTTTTTTTTGCATTTTTTGTCCATATTTTACCCATATGATATATCCTCTAACCAACCAAGCTCCTTTTGGTTTCTGCTGTCATAATTGTAACCTATGCTGTTTTTACACAGACATGCTATTTATTTCTTGAATTTTCTAAAAGAATGTCTCCATGTATTCTTTTTTGTTATTATGTCATTTTTTTTCTTTCAGCATTTGTTTTCTGCTAGAAAAAAATGAAATGTACTAAGATTAGCTCTACAGAGATTTGAATCTCTGTGGGAGTGAGAGGAATATTGATTCACAGTATCAACCATTTGGCTCTACAGGCTTTTTTCCTAACTTGAGCACACAATTTCACTCCTATAAAAGTGCAATATTAAGTCGATTGGTGTAGGTTTTTTGTCTAGCATAGTGCTGAATTTTTTCTTGAAAGATGAATCCTTAAAAGGTTTGACTCTGTAGGTCTCACCTAATGGATGAAGAAAAAGAAGTTGAAGATAGAATAGGTTGTCTGCAAAGATAGAAATATTCGGAAAGCAGACGTTGCATTCATGGAATCGTGGGGTCGTGGTTTGTATTGCTCATTTCAGGAATTCAATTTCTAGTTATTATGAGATGATTCATTGAACCAGAGGAAGATTTAAGAAATGGACAACTTAGGAAATAGTTCCCTAAGTGGCTTTGTGGAAAATATTTTCACAAGTTGAAGCAACCATCTTGTTCACATTTGGTTGAATTTCAATTGTCTGAAGGTTGTTTTGTGATTCCATTCAGTGTAGGTAAACAAACTTTGTGGCTGCATAAATGTATGTGCATGACCACCGCACGAACATGGGTTATGCACTTCAATTATGTGGACAAGTAGAATAATCAGTTCTTTGCATGTTAGGCACCCACATACCAGATTAGCAAACGATTATGCGGTTTTTTCTTTTTTCTTAAGAAACCCAACCCACACCCAATTAAACCAATCCAATTGACCTGTCGAAAATAAAACCCTAGGAGACTGGACCCTATCCCTAAATTAAAATCCAAGTGGCCTCTCTCTCAATCCAAAGAGGTGACCCTCTTTTCCTTTCCTTTGTCTCCTAGGAAAAGGGTCCCGGGAGGTTGCAAGGACTGAAAATTTTCATTTTTATTCTCTCTCTCTCTCTCTCTCTCTCTCTCTCTCATTTATTTTCCAATTTTCCTGATTCCCCTTTCTCTCGCCTATGGGAGGATGCTTTGTTGATTGTTTGAGTCTTCGAAATAGTGAGTAATGACATAAATACTATGTGCCCTTTAACCAGTTTTGGTGCTAGTAAAGAGGTAAATTAAGAGAGAATAACTTTTCTTTTTTGGTTAATCTTTGATATTGGTTTGTGATTTTCTTATTGTATTGAAAATTTAATGTTGTTTATGAGTCATGGTTGGTTTATTACACAATCAACCGTATACAAAGTCTACTAGGTTTTTTTTTTTTTGGAATTTTTGAAAGAAAGTTTATTATATTATTTCTGTTTTCCCTTTTTCTTTGGGAATTTCACATTTTTAAAATTATATGGATCTTAAAAATGCATTTTCACGTAATTCCGCATCATTCAATTATGCAACATAGCATATTATGGGTTTCTTAGAGATGTACCCTCCAAATCTTCTATATTAGAATTTTACCCTTCAAATCATTGGTATTGTGGTATGCCCCCCATATCAATCTCAAACAAGTTACCCCTGTTCTTGGCTACTCTTCGATTTTGAATGTTTTGTGGATACCAACATACCCTTGGCTGTTTCTCCTATTTTTTGCTCCTCCTCCTCCTATCCTTTTCTTCTCTTTCATATTCCTCTTCTTTTCTTTTTCTATTATTTCTTCTCTTCTTTTCTCTTCTTCTTCTTCTCCTCCTAGCGAGCACTAAGAACGAAATCGAGTTGGAGCTGGGATTGGATCTTAAGGAAAGTGAGGGAGAGGGATCGGAGTTGGTCGGATAGAGATGGGTTCAAATTCAGGTTTGGGTTGAGTTGGGAGGGCTTTTTTTGTGGGGGGTGCGGTGGGGTGGGTGGGGGAGTTTGGTGGAGGATTTGGTGGGTTTGGTGAAGAAGTAGTAGTAGGAAAAGAGAAGAGGAAGAAGAGAAAAGAAAAGGATGAGAGTAAGAAGATAAAAGAGGGGTAATGTTGGGATTTTAGAAAGTTTTTGTAGGATTTAACAGCAAAAGAGGGAATATTCTCTTTTGATTCCCTTAACTAACAGATAGGGTTAACTTAAGTTTGTTTGACGTGATTTGGAGGGTATATTAGCAGTTCACATGATTTGAGGGGTAAATTTCTAAATATGAAAGACTTGGGGGGTATATATCTGAAGAATCTAATCCGATTATGCCTTAGGAGCTGCCCGATCCCATGCATAAGACACTCATGTTTTACAACATTGATTGCTTAAGTAGTGCTTAAGCAAGCATTACTTTTTCATGTTTTACAAAAATGATTTCATTAAGTAGTGCTTAGATGACTGGAGATTACTTATAAGTTATGTTCTTATAGTATATTAGGTTATGCTCAGAAAAACCGGTTTATCACCTCTGTAATTTTTGATGTCTTCTTTTGAGTGCTTTCTTACAAGAATCTTTTTCTGCTAGTTTGCTTATGATAAATTTTCAATTCTGTTTCATTTTACTAAATATTTAATATGAAATTTCTTTCTCCGTGCAAAGCATAACCATACATAATTAATCAGTATGATAAAAAAATACATGTAGGCTGGGATGTGTATGCAGTTTGATAATTTCTGTTTTCAGAAATAATTTCTTGTACTTATTTTTCTTTACAAATTGCTAATGTTGAATTTGATAAAATTGTTACTTTGTGTGCAATTTTTAAGCGTACCAGAGTAGTTTGATTCACAAACTAGCAAGTGTACAAATTGGAACAAGTAATAAAGTGATAAGTAGAGTATCGTCCCACAAAGATTGCTTACCTTACTAAGTACCGAAATAAATTTAACTCTAATTTTATTTGAAGAATTTGAAATTTGGGAAATTTGTGAGGAAAAAAAATAAAGTGAACAAATTTAAACAACCAAAACAAATAAGAAAGCATTAGGGCATCTGATTTCGCTATGACTATTTCGAATCAATTCTTTAACTATGCTGTCAAAGAATTATTAGCCAAGTTGACAATTGAAAATCCCTAATTTATTCAATATCTTCTCTCGAGTGATACCAAAAATACTCTCTAAATATTAACCCACCACATCTCTATATGAATTTAATAATTGAGAGCTCATTACGATCAATGTAATTTCTCAAAATAATTGAACAAATCATATAAGTACATCTTTGTCAAACATGAAATTTATGGTGTTCATCACAAGAAGCAAACATTATATATCACTTCTCGGACTCAATATAATCATCAAATCATTTAAATATTGATCAAGCATTCAAAAACATTAAGAAAAGAGATGAACACTCAACATGAAATAACAAACTTTGAATATTAAATATTATTAGAATTGAAACATCATAGCCAAACTACACTATAGCCCTAACAAGGAAAATTAGTTCATAATTAAATGAAGAAAATCTATAAATCTAAACATGAATATTTAAGGAGAGATTGAGAGGAAGAACATGATTTGAAGCTTCAAAGGTCTAAACCTAGCTGTCTTTTCGCTCTTACTTCACGTCAATCTTCTCTTCAAAAGTCTCTTCTCCATCCCCCTAGGTCTCCTCTAATTTTATATCCATTGATGACAGTTGATTTGATGACCTAGTTTTGAAATCAATTAGCTTTGTGGACGATTGATTTGATGACGACCGATTTGGAAACCTAGGTTTTCAGAAGAAACTAGTTTTGATTGGGACGCAATTTACTCATTGATGATTGTTGATTTGGACAAAATCTTCAACATATGAATTTTAGCTCTCAATTAGCTTTTTGTAGCTGCAAGAACACATCATCTGGATATCTAGAACAAAAGTTATGCCCAAAATATCGAAACGTGTTCAGAAAATAACAGAGAGAGAATCTTGCCAAAAATATTAAGATAGAAAGTTTGTTTTGTTGCATGAAAATCTTCCAATTTTGTGATATTGATCAAGTAAAAAATCCTTGATAGTTTTGACCTCCTTTTCTTTCTCTTGTAGCTTCATGAAATCTCCATTTTAGCATCTTTTTGCTTGAAGTATTCATTTCCTGTTCAAATTACACAAAGTAAAAAAAATTAAAATAAAAACTAATACAATAGAGAGAAACAAGAGAAAAGTAGAGATTAAAGGGTATGAGAATGATGTATAAAATTAAGCATATCACAGTTGTAGGCATATCATTATTGGGACCTATAATGACTTGATTTTTACTAAAAGTAAGTCAAAATGCTGTATCATGACTTTGGAGGATTCAGTCAGTGCAACAAACAGTCAGAGATTATATGGATTTCCATCTATGATTTTTTTTAAAAAAATAGTATGCCACACTTTGGAATTTTAAGGTTCTGATAAGTTAGTGTTCTTGGAGTCGAACAGTGGTTGAAACGTTTTTTTATTGGTGTGTCGTTATATGGATTCTAGAATTTATTGGGTGGTCCTTTTAGGTAGTCTTACTGACTAAATTGGAATGCTCAGGGCTTAAGCTGAAGCTGTTAGGTTCATCTGTTAAGAAACCCACGATCTGGGTGGTCTTCACTTCCGTCATCTTTTCTTTTATATTATTTCTGTATAAAGAGGAAAAAACATCTCGGAGAATAAAAAGTCTGGAATTATGCTGCTTTTTTTTTGGATATGGATTTACCCTTCGATATTGACCTACTAGGATCGAGCGTCCTCTCTTACTTGACGTCACTCCACCTTGACCAAACTTCCCCGTCATCTTTCAAATGCGCAATTAAATTTTAGCTGCAGCAGTTTGGTCTTCAACACTAGATGATCTTTTTCTAGTCAAAATGGGAGTGGGTTGTCTGTAGTATGTTACTTTAAGAAGTGGGTTGAAAAGAGGAATTTTCTCTATTAGCTGTCAATTTTATGAGTTCTATTGAAATTGGTGACAAGCCCATGACCAATTATAAAGAATCGGGCTATGACATGATATGAGAAAGGCCAAGTTATATCTTGATGTCACCTTATTGGTTGCACAAATTATATATATGACCTGGGAGCCCAATCATCTTACACTTTGGAAGAGACTAAGAGTCCGTATGGATAGGGAATAAAATACTATGGCACAAATCATGAACTAAAAAAAACTAAATTGAAAAACTTCCTTGAAGTGAATAAATGCAGTCCTTTTATAGAATCAGATTTCAGAATTTGCTGTGTGGGCATCTGCTTTATGTTTGCACATCATATGAGATGTAAGAATAAAGAGAAAATGTAAGAGATTATTTTGAAATATTGTTGATGGTAGGCCTTTAAGTAGGGCACCGCTGACATCATATGAGATGTAAGAATAAAGAGAAATGTAAGAGATTATTTTGAAATATTGTTGATGGTAGGCCTTTAAGTAGGGCACCGCTGAACCAGCGGTTCCAACTTTGGCAGGTTTGGGTTGGATTTGTAGACTACAGGTTGGTTTGGGTCAAGAAACCTTGACTTTGAATCAGATTGGCTACACAGGTCAAGGTATCAGGTAACCTGATCCAACCCAAATCTGGTGTCATAGTAAGTTAAGATACATATGCAAGTGTTATGGATTGTTAGCATTTCTCTTAAATTCTTTCACCTCATCACCGTTTTTTTTAATTTGTGGTTAAATTGTAATGAACTTAACATTCTTTCCTCTGTCCACTTTTTTATCAGTCTAGGCTCTGCCCCCCTCTCAGCTGTCTCTTTTCTCCACGATAAATAACAAAAACCTCCTTTAAATATGTTTTTTTGGTTAAATTGTAATGAACTTAACGTTCTTTCCTCTGTCCACTTTTTGTCTGTCTAGGCTCTGCTCTGCTCTGCTCTGCTCTCTCTCTCTCTCTCTCTCTCTCTCTCTCTCTCTCAGCTCTCTTTTCTCCAGGATTAATGACAAAAAAAAAAACGTTCTTTAAATGTGACATGTTTTTTTTAGATGACCCCTATCAGTTATTAAACTCAACAAGTGATGACATGTTAAAAACCCTTGATTTCTAACCTATTTTATTTCTTTTTATACCAATTAGGAGTTAAGGAGATGTACTCTTGCAGTTTGCATTTTGGTGCTCTAAAACACCTTCTCATTAGTAATTTTGACAGCAAATGAAGGGTTTATAGTTGAAGGGGTTACTCGGTCAGTTTAATAGTTGTTAAGGATATCTCAAAAAGCGGTCATAAATGAAGTTTTTGTCAATTAAATATTTTTTTAAAAAAATTAGCCTTTGCTTTGATATGAATATATTCCTTTTATTGTGTATTTTTCTCCGGGCATTGAGAATGCCATTTCTTGGGTCTGGCGAGTGGCTTACTTGATCGCGCTTTGATTTACTCTTAGTTGTTGATCTAGAATTTAATTGAAAGATTTTGTGAAAAACAGAGATTTTATCTACAATTAGCTTATATCATTTCCTCAATAGAAAAGAATGTCTAAATCACATAAAAGTGAGAATTCTTTATCATTCTTTTTCAATTACTTCTGTTACAATAGTAAAACAGTAAATGACAGTATCTGCCAACCTTTATGGATTTCTTTAGACATATAAGTTGGTTCTTGGCGTCTAAGTTGGTTCTTGGTGGATGATTGCAGGTAGATTTAATGAAGCGGCATTGCTTCCCAGTATACTGGCATGGTGAAAATCGGCGTGTGTTGAGAGGTCACTGGTTTGCTCGGAAGGGTGGTCTTGATTGGCTTCCGCTGCGCGAGGATATCGCAGAACAACTAGAATTGGCTTACCGCTGTCAGGTAGGAATAAGATAACTCTGTGGTTCAGTATTTATTTTGGCTTCTTCGATGCAGGCTAGTTCTGATGGATCAGTTTAGATCTTGGATCTGAGATTGCTAGAGAATTTGCAGGTTTCTGTACTAAGCAAAGTTTTCATTGATAAAGAAGATGAACACAACATTGGTTCCATCTAGATTAAATTTAGGCTGACAGATTACTTGGTCTGTCCTAGTATTAAGGAATACCCAAGGCTCTTGCTTATTCTCTACCGTACAAGGAAAAACAATCAAAACTAAGGAATAATGAGCTTTCCACATCTTGAATGTATGGGAAAGTCCGAGTTTCCGCTTAATACATGCATGGTGCAGTCCGTGTTTTTTTGCTCCTTATATCTCCTGGTTCATCAAAAGTGCAATCCTTTTATCGGTTTTCTTTATTTAAGGTATCATAGTTTCATTCGAGAAGATTTTACGGAATCTACAGTTTGCTGTATTCTATTATCGCTCTTTCCAAGTAGAATAAGGAGCAGATACTGCCTTCCCATTTTGCAGTCAAATAATGTGCTGAAAACTATTTTTCCTTGAAGATCCCATGGGGGCACATGGTGCCATGTAGTCATAGATCTCCCTAAAAATAGGACTCAGCCTCTTCCTCCATTTCTTTCCTTGTCTTTTCCCCTTCATATATCCAATTGATTGGTCGGTGTTCCACTCCTTTAACAGCCAACTATCATTTAGATTCTTTATTCAGTTCTACTAACTTCAAGACGAGTAAATAATCCTTTGTACTACTTATTATGTATCTAATTCCTTACTTGGTTCAAAAAATAAAAGTGAAAGGACTCGAGGACTGAAATAAAATGTCACGACAATACCGGATTAAGGACATGGAATGACTCTGGTTTCTTCATTTGAAGAATAGACTATACTTAAAATCTATTGGCCTGACTTTGACAATTTGACGCCTATTCTTGCCTGTCTCTCTCTAATATGTGTGTGTAGTATAATTAAATAGTCTCCTGACTTTGACAATCTGGTGTATTCTCATTGGTTCCTGCTCTATCTCTCTCTCTCTCTCTCTCTCTCTCTCTCTCTCTCTCTCTCTCTCTCTCGTGTGTGTGTCTGTGCCTACGTGAACATAATTATTTTGCTAAAAATTTATCCATTGTGATCTTTTGAGCTTGTTGCTTTCTCTTTTATACCCACAAATGCATGTGAAATAAGATGGATACAGTACCAACGATGCTTTCTGCATCAGAATATTGCACAATCAAGAAATGATGTGTGCATATGGTTCAGTTGCAGTAAGAATGTTCCTTTTGCTGAAGAAGTACCACAAAAAATATAAAGATATGAGAAATGAATTGATTCTTGGGAAGTTATAATTGATAAAGTGGCCCTTAACCAAAATGGAAGACGCCAGTCTTTGTGTAGCTCTATGGGATGAAAGACTTATGTTGTGGTTGATTATTTTTGGCAATTAAACTATTTCAACTTATTTCAACATATTTCTTTTCTCTGCAGAAGTACCTTTTCTAACATAGCCTAAAGCTTAGTTTGACATGAGCTCTACCTTTTTGGTGATTTGGACTAGGCCCTTGGATTTTTCTCATACTTTCAATTTTGTTTCTGGGAAAACATAGTTTGGCACGAATTCCTACTGGTATAAATTCTATTTCTGTTTCTCATTCATGAAATCAATGAGGATAATAGTATGGAGATTGACAGTGTTCTTGATCTAGTGGTTTGATGCACAGAATTAACCTCCGGTAGAACTTCAGTAAGAACCGTTTCCTAAGTTAAATCTCTTGACCTCAAACCTTTGCTTGATTGTTCCATGTCTTTCAGCTGAAACTTTGGAGGGCTTTGTTTCTGTAGCTTTTATTCTTTCATTGTTGCATAGCTTCATACTAGAGAATATCAAATGGAGTTTTTTTCTTTATTGCTCTTTTTTTTAAACCATACCAGAAATCTTGTATCAGCATCTGAGGATTGAAACTCTAAATGATGTTGGTATTCATTTCATGTAGATCTGGCATCGCCGAACATTTCAACCTTCAGGTGTATTTGCTGCTCGGGTTGATCTGCAAGGCACAACACAGGTATATCATGACCATGGGAATTAGAGCCCTTATTGAAGGTTGCCTATGTCAATGGCTAAAATCATTGCCTTCACAGGGTTTGCATGCTCTTTTCACAGGAGAAGACGATACATGGGAGGCATGGTTACTTTATGACAGTGCTGGATTTTCTTTGAATGTGGGACGAGGGAGTGGGATTAAATTGAGACGTGGGTTTTCAACTTCAGGGTCTTTAAAGCCTACTCAGGTTAGTTCGTTGATGCATAATACCGGTAAAATATTTGTAAGTGTGAACTTTTGGAGATAAATATAAATAATATCCTCATGTATCTCTATTCTTCAACTTTTCTCCTACCACTTGTTAAGGAAATTAATAAATACAGATTCCTGCTTAAAATGAATTTCCTTTATTTGTTGCTTCTGAAGTTGTTTCAATAGACATCTGTTAAAAACAATATCACATCGCGAAGGTATTGTGTCTTTCTATTGCCTTCCCTTTGGCGATTGTGCATGGCACACAGACCTTCTCACGATTTTATTTCCTTATAAGAGGAGAAAAAGAAAAAGAAAACATTGTATCTTTCTGCATAAATATAAAGTATAGTTATAAAAAGAAAGAAACTACATTTTATTACTGATTTAATTTTTTTTTTTTTTAAGTTTATGGTATCCAAAATTTAGTTGGTCACGGGAACTGAGAAAACACATTTTACTTCGACAAGTCAGATTTGGTCATAGACACAGACATGCATTACATGTGGTTAATAATTCATTGCTTTTATTATTTCATGCATAATGTTTGAGGTTTGATCTATAAGTTATTAAGTCGAACCAACATGAGGTTGTCCTATAATTTGTTTGCAAACTTAGTTACATTATTAAGCACTGCATACTAGAATTATTTGGTATAATTTCTAAATTATAATTAAGTTGTATATAAAATAGGCTAAATAGATTCCCTTTTTTTTAAACAGTGAATTGCAATTTATTAAATTTTTTTTTTTAATCACAAGAACAAATAAAACTCATTTTATTGAACAAGCCAGGTTTGATTGTAGACACACATGCATGACATGCGCACACACGGGCAAGAACGTTTGTTGCGTGCACATGTGTCAATGTTTGGTCGTCTGTGGGTGTATATCAACAAGTCTGATTTGATGGTTTGATTGTATGATATATGCAAACACTCATGCATGCATTTTCATGTAGTGTTTAGAAAGGCGGAGGCATGAAGCAAAGAGTTGACCCTCCCGGTTGAGGTGAGGCGTTAGCCTCACGATTTTTCGTTTTTCTTTTTTTAAAACCTACATATATTGCAAAAATATAAAAATAAGAAAATAGATATTATAGTAATATATTCAGAATTATAAGTAGAAATGGTTTATGTTGACTAATTTAAAGCAATGTATATAATATAATGGGGGATCACATGATTAAAAAAGTATTACCATTGTATTTATTTAGTTCAAAAGGTTAAAAGATAAAAGATATGGGAGGGAGAATGCAGAGGCAACCTTTGTGTTTTCTGTTGATAACGAGACATAAAATAACAGGTAGCTGCATTACTTTTTTTATTGACGCGCTCGCAGAGAGAGAGAGAGAGAGAGAGAGAGAGAGAGAGAGAGAGAGAGAGAGAGAGAGAGATGGATCGCTAGTCTGCCAGAGAGAGGATTGGCAGGGAACCAAAAAAATGTCTAGAGATATCAAGAGAGAGAAGAAAAAAAACCCATCAGTACTATTGTTGAGCAGCATCAACATCAATCGAAATAATAAAAGATCTAGAAATTGAGGCAAATGAGGAACTTCAAAATCTGCATTAAAACAAGGGGGGAAATACAAACAAATCAAAGCAGACCTGATGTTGCCGGAGGTCGCAAACTCCATGGCTGTTATTGGTGGTTTGAGGCGGATGAAAATTGGTAGCCCTTGGCGTGAAAGGGGTAGGGGCCATGACCAGTACGCCTTGTACTTTTATTTATTCTATGTTATTTTTTTGTTAAAACTGATACTTTTAGCCCCAGCACTGAAGCGCTCACCTCCTCAGAAAGGACATTTTGAGGCATGATGCACATGCCTCATCAACGCCTCACATGTGTGCTGCTCACGGAGACCTGCCCCTTAAATATGCCCAAAACACCCTGAGGTGCACCTTAAGAACACCTGTTAAAACACTGTTTTATGTGTTGATGTGAACATACGCTTGCGTGCACACACATCTGTATGAGGAATTGAGATATGAAGTAACACCAAGAGAAACTTTGCACACACATATGTATGAGGAATTGAGATATGGAGTAACACCAAGAGAAACTTTGCTAGGGGTTGACTTATGGTGTACAATGGAGCATTCTCTGGATGATCCACACGCTATTCGTCCTTGCCTTAAAACATCAATGGATGTAGAATCATGCAGTTTCAGGATCCACCGAGTGGATGCAGAATGAGTGGCGGTTGAAAATTGAGTAAAAAGACTAATTGAACATTGTATGATTTTTTGCACATTAATGTTCAAGGCACAGGGATTGCGGTGAATAGTGTGGATGATCTGGAGAATGCCCAAACACACAAATACACTTTTCGACCAGTCAGATTTGATTGTATTTACAATTTACATGCTGTCATATACATATGTATGCTTTTGTATATGTGCATATGCACAGATGGAGACACGTGTGCCCACACACGTTTCTCTATCTATTTATCAAGTTAAGGTTTTATTCACACCTACAAAACTGTATGAATAAAAAGTTCATGTACTTTGGATGCTTCTAAGCAATTCATCATTCTGCATGGACAAAAAGTTCATGTATTTTTGGATGCTTGTAAGCAATTCACCAAGTGACGCTCCTGTTTAATTATTAAAATGCCATTCATTTTACACTCATTCGAGTGACAGATTGGAACTCCTCAAAGCACAATTTGCTACCTATACAAGTGTAATGCTGTATATATTGAGATGATGGTGTGGATAACTCAAGGGGTTTACCCACCATGCAGTTTGCTAGGTCGGAACAGACCTAAGTTTGTTCTTAGGAAACTCTGATTTGTGTGAATATATGTGTGGATCACTGGTTGGGGAACCCTCCATGTAGGTTTGCAGGTCTGAACAAAATTTAAATTTGTTATTTGGGACTTATGTCAGTATGAGTGTGGTTGCACCGTGTGTGATCACTTTTACGATAAATTGGGTCCATCTATTGATGATGATGATGATAGTTGGTGTGTGCGCCTTCTACGGCAAATAGCCGTTGGCTACATGTATAATCCAAGATTTTTATGATAAATTTGAGTTCATGTATAGAAAAATAGTGGTCTTGAGGAATCACAACAAAAGAATTGACCAAGTTTCTGATGCCGATCCTTTACTAGTTGGTCATATTCATACCAAGTTGATATATAGAACCTTACCTTTTTTTTGTTCATGTTGCTTGAGCTTGGCAACAGACAGGTTCTCAGGGATGTAATTAAAGGTTTTTAGGTTTATAGAATCTCTCTCTCTCTCTCTCTCTCTCTCTCTCTCTCTCTCTCTCTCTCTCTCTCTCAACTCCTTTCTTCCCTCTTTTGTTCTCTTAATTTTTTCTTGTTTTTGTATCACTGTTATTCTCAGCGTATCGCATTACCTCTTTATGTCCTAGACGTATCGTGAGAATGACCACTTCTCTACCTTGTCTTTTTTCTCTGCTGTTGTTATTCTCATCTTTCTTCTCTCCAGTTCTGATTTAAGACTTCTGAAGTGATTTTAGTACCCTTCTTTTTTTATATTACCGGCCCTTTTGACGAAAGCTTGCTTCTTTATAGATCATTTTGCGAAAAATTAGGCTCTTTCATGTATGAATAACATCTTACACATACATTGGTTCCTTCTCAAAGTAAGATGCTCATGTCTGTGTATACAAATCATAGCTTATATTGATATTTCTACAAATCATAGCTTATATTGGTATTTTTTCCCTTTCACTTCTCTTGGGGGTGAAACTGAATCTACTTTCTTTTTCTCAAAATTATTCAGAGAGTTTGATTGAATATAGAAGCAATGCCTTTTTTTTATCTTAGAATTTGATACTGTACACATTGTATGTTGTAAACCAATAGCAGCTACAAAGTGCCACCTGATATTGTTTGTTATGGTCGGGTGAGCATATTATTCAATTCCTTCTGATTTTATTGTCAATTAAAATAAGATTTGCTGCTTTAACTCATATAATAATACTGGCTATTTGCTAAGCAATCAATGACCAAATGAGCATGATCATTTTAATGTTTTACACAGGATGAGTTGCGCCAGCAAAAAGAAGAGGAGATGGATGATTACTGTTCTCAGGTTTGCATCTTGAAGAATCTAACTTATTGCTTCTTTTTTTAAAAATATTGTACATGTTTTTGTTTGCTATCCTTCTATCTCAACTCATAATGTCTTCTATTTAATGTTGATTTAGATTTCAAAAATTAACTAAATGCTTAAACTTGAACATGGCCATGCTGTACATTTGGTAGATATGCGAGTCGTGTTGAGTGAGATTTATTCATGCCCTAGTCCATTACGTAGTCCATATAATCTTGTCATCTCTTCTGTCCTTAAACATTAAGGTTTCTTATTCTGATCTTGGTGTCATCATGCTTTGGATCTTAGAAGACTTGTATCAAGGCCCACTGCAGAACGAAGGTTTATCTATGTGTATGTATACATCTGTTTCTGCATCTGGCTGGACTCAACCTCATGATCAGATATGCTTTTGGTGTGCATAGTGCACTGGACTTCTCATTTATCCTTGAACACACTTGCACTAGTTCCTTACTGCTCTTATGTCAAATAAGTAATTTAAACAAAAAAGAAAAAAACTGCCCAAGGATCATATAAATCTTGATATGAGCTAGCCAAGTTAATTTCCCTTGCTTATAGGTTCCTATTTTTATGGTAAACTTCTATTGTTTATTTTTTATAAAATTTACTTCTTTTGGGTTCTACTTGCTGTCTTGATTGGTAGTATTATTCATCAGGGTGAACTTTGCATGCGCTACTCTGTGCTTAAGACCATTTTTTGTTGTTGCACTGAGAGTTTTGGAGGGCAGCAGTGTTCCTTGAGTAAACTTTACATGTTCTTGTTTGTGCTTCCCTTCTTTTATGGCTTGTTTTGGTCTCTAATTTTCCTTCTCTAAATTCAATACAAATATCATCTCTCTCTCTCTCTCTCTCTCTCTCTCTCTCTCGACCACAAATACACGCATGTACGCTGCAACACATTGAGTTCAGTAGGATAATTGATATGAGCCTCTGCAATTCAGTGGGGATCTTCGTAAAGTTGAGGTCATTGAGAAGGTCGGCGGCAAAGAGAAGTGAATCCACTGGTTTTAAATACACTGGTTGTCATTTAGTGCGAACCGGTGAAATGAAGGATCCGTAAAAATTTGCATTTCCGGGTATTTTATATAAATAAATAATGAGTGTGTTTGTTTCTTGATTTCTTAGATCATTCCCTTGTGGAAAAATGATTATGTTATTGTAACATTTCTTTAAAATTTTGTAAGCACTTCTTTTGTTCAGGATTAGATTCATGGATCTCTCATGTCCAAAGATTTTTTTGATATGATACAAGAAATATTACAATCACTTGCTTGTTTCCTCTGTGTTTGAGTCCTTTCTATTACTTCATCTTCCAGCAGTGTATTGGTCATATTTTGCAGTTGTGTTGCAAAATTTATGCTGCTGTTAGAGAAAGCAAGTGGACATATGTACGACATTTTATTTCTGGAGTTGAATCAGTAACTTGTTAATTCATTTCCTTGCTTTCTAATACTTCAATTTCTGTACTCTTTCAAGCCTTTCAAGTGAGCCTGATAGACAATTGCTGCTTTCAGTCGGTGAATCTCATATGCTGTTGGGAATATTTTATTTACATGATTACATTTCCAAGCTAGTGTGACCTATTAGAAGCTGAAGACATTATTTTAGAGCAGTTGGTTATATGTCATTAAGATTCAGAGAATAAATTATGATGTTCTCATCAATTGATCCAAGCTCATTCTTCATTCATACATGTATAAGGCTTGTGCAGAATCTTTTTTCGTGAATGCAAACCACATCACCATTAGCATGCTTAACCCAGCTACTGTGTCTGCAATGAAACTATTTTTGAGAATTTGAGATAGCTCTTTGTCTGCAAAGCTAGATTATGATCATCTTAATACTAATTTCTATTTCTTCTCGCACTGCGAGTTTGTCTATTAGATATGAGGCATTGAACCAAGAACTGGCCTATTTGAGGCTGATACAATTAGGTAGTGTTATAGTTGAGCCTACGGGTCATGTCACTTGCTGTTTTGAGTCGGTTTAAGAAGTCTAGGTTTTTTGAGCTAATCTTGGATTAACAGGGTTTGGGCTGTTTACATGCTATCTGCAAATTTGAAGAAGAAATTAAGAAGACTAGAAGCGAGTAAAGGAATGGAAAGTGGAGAAATAAAAGGATCACATGCATTTGAGTTGTTCTTGATATTGTAGAGATCTGTTTGAGGGCAGTAGGAATTTTTTTTTGTTCTTTATTTCATTTTAGTTATTCTTCTCACTTAAATTTGATTGAAGACTTTGATAATGAATCAGGCATACAATTTGTTTTCTTGTGTTTGTCCTTTGTCGTAAATTAGCATGTTGCCTTGCTAATGCATAATATCGAGGTAGGCGTCTAATGAATTTAGGTAAAATTTGATAATATTTTGTATAGTAGTGGATTATTTGATAATATTTTGTATAATAGTGGATTCTGAAGAATTTCAGTTTATTAGTCTAAGAGAGTGTGCAGTTGGTAAATATTGTCTACGACTCTTTCTTGTAGCCATCATGTTGTACTTTGAGACAAGGATGGGAAACTTGTTGCCTATACTACATTGGAAACTTCTACAGGAGTATATCTGAACTTCACTTGTATATGTTTAGTCATTGCTAGGATGATTTGTTTTCTTCCTGATGGTTAATCATCATATTGTGATTTTTTTTCTTGTGCTTATATTGTTCATTTCTGTATTCCCATATTCCCATAACTGAACATCGAAAGGAATACAAAGCAGTCAAAATGATTACTGCTCTGTGTTTCCAACTGCTGCTCCTATTGACACTCTCTTTCTAGATACTATCAGCAACTATCCAGTTACATGTGTTTTAAAAAACAATTCTAGTTCGGAATAAATCAAAACGACATGGGAGTTAGAGTTGGACTCTGTACACAATGACTATTATTTTTTGGGATATATTATACTAGGAAGTGCTTGGTATAGGAGCATTTGTGAAGTATAGCCCAGTTGCTTCAACATTGTTATTATTATGCTATATGTATTTTCTGGATGTACTTTAGTCATGTATAAGACCCTGGCAATATCTGCTTGTTAGTAGAACATGGTCGCCCTATTTATGCCTGAAGATTCTTAAGCTTCCCATTATAAGATTCCCCCCCCCCTCCCCCGGGTTGACTGTTTGTGTTGTAAAATGGCACTTTCATGCATTGTGCTCTGGGTGTTTTAATATTTTTGTTTGGACTTGGTAGGTAAAGGTGATTGTTCTTGGTGAACTATATGTATCTAGCTATTGTGTAATACGTGGATATGTTTATATTTTTAGTGAGCATTTGGTTTTTGCCAAATCCAAACTGTTGGTAAGCCGGCATGAAACTGAACCAAACCGGAACTGGTTTGAAATTCCATGAAACCATATTGCCCAGTTTGGTTTGAAATTTCATTTTAATGGTGATGAAGCGGAGCACCCGGCACGATGGAGAAAAGATTTGGGTTTTTGTCAGCAAGTTATCATGAAAAGATCGGGACTATTAGCAATTAACATGAACAGATCAGGATTCAATAAACAGATTGGATTATTATTATAAGTTAATCATAAAAGATTGAATTTTTTTTTATTAGAAATCAACATGAACTGATCAGATACAATAGAAAGATTGGATTTTTATCTTGTTATGTAAACGGTAACTACTAGCGAATTTCTAATAAAATTATGAGATACTTGTAAACTTTCAAAATGGTAGATGAAATATTTTGACCTTGACATGTATATGGTTTCTGTTTCTTGTTCCTCAGGTGCCGGTTGGACATCTTGTTTTTATGGTTCATGGTATTGGCCAAAGATTAGAGAAAGCTAATTTAGTTGATGATGTGGGTGATTTCCGTCGTATAACGTCAAGTCTAGCTGAAAGGCACTTAACACCCTACCAGAGAAGCACCCAAAGGGTTCTCTTTATTCCTTGCCAGGTAAAACTGAAATCTTTTGCTCTTATTTCGAGATCTAAAATTTCAAGGTTTTGTTGTTGTGCTATTTTTAAGGTTTGGTCTTTTTTGTGTGATTGACTGAAGGATCCCTTGATACTTAATCCGTTCTGACAATGAAAAGGGATTACTATTAATGTGGAAGCAATATCTTGTCCGTCTGCCTATTAAGGGCCCTCAAATTCGTGTTCTTTATTCTTAAAACACACTGAAAAATCTACAGGTCAAAATATATACAAGAGCCAGCAGGTTGACTGAAGGTTACAAGACGCTCGCGCGCGTACACACACAGAGAGACTTGTCTAGTTCAGGAAGGATTTGAGCACTTCTCACTCAAATTCAATGTCACGGCATTCAAATACAAGATTTACTCTGTTGAAGTTGATTTACATTATTTAAGGTAATTAAAAACAAAAAAGCAAGTGTTTTCTAATTTTTTGTCCATGCATTAAGTAGGCACAAAATGAATAGCCGAAAGTAGCATTTTACTTAGATTTATGACTTAGACATACAGATTCTCGATCCGACCATTTGATCATGATCTAAATATTTAAAAACCCTCACACCAACTTTTGTTAGGTTTCAAATATTCTACGCCATTAAACTAACTCACTATTTCGGCCGTTCATTGTGCCTACTTGTTGAATAAGTAAAAAATATTCAAAATACTTGAATTTTTATTTTAAGCACTCTTAACAATGTAGATCAACTTCAACCAAGTGGATCTTTAATTTGAATGGTGTAACATTGAATTTGAGTGGAAAATTTTAATCTCCATATTCTTCCCAAAGGACCGAAGTCTCTCTCTCACGCACATATACACACACATACATATATACATATATATACACACACACACATACATACATATATATACACACACACACATACACACACATACATATATATACATACACACACAGAGCTGGACTACAAAATAAACGTTTATTTTTGGGTCTAACTCTAAACAGTTCAAATCCCATGCTCTGGCATCCAAATGCAAGATCCACTACGTTGAAGTTGATCTGCATTATTTGAAGTCTCTAAAAATAAAAAATCATTTCATTTGAATACTTTTTACTTATCCATCAAGTGGGCGCAAATTGAACGGTCAAAAATAGCATTTTTCTTAGATTTACGTCTTTAGACATACAAATTTTCGATCCGACATTTCATTATGATCTAAACACTTAAAAACCCTCACAAACCAATTTTTGTTAGATTTTAAATACTATACACCGTTAAACTAAACAACTCACTACTTTCATCCGTCTATTTTGCGCCCACTTGATGGATAAGCAAAAAGTATTCAAATGATATGATTTTTTATTTTTAGATACTTAAAATAATATAGATCAACTTCAACGGAGTGGATCTTGCATTTGGATGTCGGAGCATGGAAAACATATATATATATATATATATATATATATATATATATATATATATATAGATTTGGGTACATGCGGAAGAATTCGAGCCCGAATCCTTCCCACTCAAACTCAATCCCACGACATTTAGATACAAGATCCACTCTGTTGAAGTTGATCTACATTGTTTAGAGTAACTAAAAATCAAAAATCAATTATTTTGAATATTTTTGCCCATTCATTAAGTAGGCGCAAAATGGACGGTTGAAAATAGCATTTTACTTAGATTTATGACTTTAGACATATATTTGATCATGATCTAAACATTTAAAAAACCTCACATATCAATTTTTGTTAGGTTTCAAATAATATTATACATTTTTAAACTAACCAACTCATTATTTCCGCCGATCATTTTGCGCCTACTTGGTGGATGAGCAAAAATTATTCAAAATACTTGATTTTTGATTTATAGTTACTTTAAACAATGTAGATCAACTTCAAAAGAGTGAATCTTGTATTTGAATGTCATGGGATGAGTTTAAGTGGGAAGGATTCGGGCTCGAATCCTTCCGCATGTACCCAAGTTTCTCTCTCTCTATATATACATTCATAGCCAAGATCTTTTAGAGTCAGTTTTTAAATTAAGGGTTGTTGGAACTTTGCGGTGGGACATCTTATGGATGATCCGCTTCGTTTATATTGATATACACACTTTAATTATTTTATGAATGAAAAATCAAATAAAATTTTATACACGTTCATGTTGCATAAGTAAAAAGTCTCCACATCACTTTATTTTTTATTCATATGTTTAAAGTATGTAGATCAATATGAACGAAGCGAATCATCCATAGGATGTCCCGCCGTAAAGTTTCTACAACTCTTAGTTTAAGAACTGATCCTTACACACAAAAAAAAAGAGAATGAAAAATCAGCCCCATTCCAAATGAAACCCAAAAAGAAAAATGAGAAAAGGAAGAAGAAGATGATGGCATGCTTAGATCTAGCCTTGAAGAAGGTTTTGATGGCCAAAGAGAAATCTTAGAGGTTGGTGGAGGCAGGTGAAGCTTGTCGAAGCAAGATCGAGGCCCACAAAGGAATGTGGAGTCTTTCCGCACTCATCGAAGGAATATGAGGGTTGAAGGAGATTAGCGGAGTTCTGAGGAGGTCGAAGTACTGAGAAAGATGATATTAAATCGCGAGCTTTGATCACGGTTGCTTGCGACCTTCCATTTTGACGGTGAGCCGAACACGTAATGACGATGAGAAACTCTTTGTTCAAGAAGCATATCAGCATAGTTAATCCTCGTGGCACATGCAAGGAACTTGCAGTTTTAAAGTGTGATGGGTTCGGTTTTAATAACTTAATGGGTTTCTTAAAGTAACTGGTTGGACTGTAAATTATTAAATCTGAACATGTTTAAATTAACAAAATAACATATTATTTTTTTAAAAAGCAAATAATATATTAAGCTATCTCACTCTCCAACACTAAATAAGAAACTGCCACAAACAAATAAGCTGTAAAATTTAAAATAAATTTATTAAATAAACATAAAAATTAGCAAAAAAAGTAAAGCTATCTCACTCCAACATGGAAAAAATTTAACTTATTACCTAAGTTTTATAAGATATATTAATTATACCAAATTAGATATTCTATTAAATAAAGAAGACTAATGAACTTTAAATAAAAATTAATGGAATAATGTCTAGTATTTAGTTTTTTTTATAAACACTGTATAAACAAAAGAAACGATCTTTTAGTTAATCACTAAACTATATAGGGCTTTTTTTAAGAAAAAGCCTGAAAAAATAATTAATTCCAAAAATTGACCTCTCCCCAAATTAATTCCAAAAACTGACCTCTGACACGCCACGTCAGTGGCGGGGCGCCCGCGCGGCTTGGGGTCGGTTTTGGGTTTGTCCAGGTTGCCAACCCGCAAACATATTTTTTTGGTATGTATTTGATATTTGATCGTTTGGGGTTAGCAACCCTGAACGAACA
>JAVJIF010032598.1:55000-128175 GCA_038442645.1 Agave tequilana
TTTAGTCTTAATCAACAACAACACTGCTGCCTTGGTCGCAGTTTCTGACCGTAGTCTTAATAAAATAAACTGCGACCTTGATCGCAGTTGTTGGTGTTTAGTCTTAATAAAATACACAGCGACCTTGGTCGCAGTTGCTGGTCTTTACTCTTACAATATAGCAGTACATCACTGCGACCTTGGTCGCAGTTGGTGGTCTTATAAATAATCAACAACAACACTGCGACCTTGGTCGCAGTTGATGGCCGCAGTCTTAAAAAATAATCTGCAATCTTGGTCGCAGTTGCTGGTCTTTAGTCTTATCAACAACACTGCGACGAGGTAACACGTCACCGCAGCAGTTGCTTAGTCGCAGTTTTTGGTCGCAATGTCGACCCTGGTCGCAGTTCTTTCTGTTTGCACTGATAGTCTTATGCGACCTTGGTCGCAGTGTCGTCTCTGGTCCAAGTTTTGTTTGCAATGCATGACTGCGACCAAAGGTCGTAGTTTATTAAAAAACAAATATGCTTTTTATTTATGTCCACGCATTTATCTCCAGGCATGTGAAAATGATACAAAAAACGATCTCTTATACAATAAGATTGACTGTTACAATATAGCAGTACAAAGAAGATTAAACATCAAAAGAGCCCTTATTGAATAAGAGCAGTGGTGTTATTGAGGTCCCCGTGTATTAAAAAACATTGGACGTCGAGGACCATGACTTCTTCCCTTGTGGACGAACATCGATCAAGTTCACCGGCCAAAATATACTCCCAGAGGCCCAGCGAACCTGAAAAAGGACAATCAAGCTCTGGGTCATCTTCGTGCATAGGGTCATCTTCATCCATGGAGGCAGGCCCCTGTTAGAGACTCTGAAGAAGGCGGAAATTCTTAGAGCAATTGCTCTCAAATGAAAACAGTCTAATTATGGGCTGTTAAAGGGAGAGTGTGAGCCCTATTTATAGCCAGCCCATAATAACCATAATTAATGGTTCATTAATCAGAACCGTCGGCCTTAATGGTCTCAATGAAGAGCCGACGCGTGGACAACAGCTTCGGGAAACAACGAATGGTGCGGGTTCGTCAACGTAGACTTGACGTTAAAAAGATCTCATAAAATCTTTATGACAGGTCGCGTCTCACGGAGTGACTCCAAGTCGCATCAGACAACAGATAACTTTTCATTTTTCATTTAGATTCAAAAAAATGACTTAATCTAAAACAACACTTAATAAAACAACAACACGGCGACCTGG
This sequence comes from Agave tequilana, assembly GCA_038442645.1. Taxonomy (NCBI): domain Eukaryota; kingdom Viridiplantae; phylum Streptophyta; class Magnoliopsida; order Asparagales; family Asparagaceae; genus Agave; species Agave tequilana. The sequence continues at coordinate 56,239 of JAVJIF010032598.1, forward strand.
TCGCAGTTGCTGGCGGCAGTCTTAAACCAAAACAGCAGTGTCGACCTTGGTCTCTATGCATGTTAATCTAAAGGAAAACACTTAACGTACTGCGACCAAAGTCGCAGTCCATGTAATGCAACCTTAAATTGCAGTTGCTGGCCATCTTTATCAACAACACTGCGACCTTGGTCGCATTTAACCATGTACACTGCGACCAAAGTTTTTGACTAAGGTCGCAGTTTAAATGTACAATGCGACCAAAGACTCTGACTACATTATATATAAAAAAAATAAACTATAAAGTAGAATTTTATCGCAGGCTGAAAACATTGATCTGAAAAGATTTTATATTTTCAAAAAAAAATTTATCCCAGGCTGAAAAGGAGAAACTAGATCTTTCAAAAAAGAGGTAAAGAAATACGGCGAAAAGTAATTTATATCCTATAAAGAGCGGCAAAATAAAAGGGGGGAAAAATAATAATAACAATAAGGAAAAGTTATCATAAGGGGTATTTGGTAATTTAACTTCTCCCTAAAAGCGGGCCGCAAGTCAGTGAGGTGACAAATCGAGCCACGTCACCGCAGGCTGAGAGAGTACTCTCAGCCCGCGGGCTGATATACATTTTTCTCATATATATATATATATATAGGGGAATCTGTACCTCAGCCTGCAGGCTGAGAGTTTTCTCAGCCTGCGGGCGTGGCAACATCACCGCCGCACATTTGTAAAAACTTTGGCGGACAAAATCCTGTAAAATCCCGCCCAATTTAATGCCAGTCACCTCAACATTGTATTTTCCGAAAATACCCTCCCTTACAACTTTTTACCGACCTTGATAGCAGTCCTCAGAAAAAGACTGCGACCATGGTAGCAGTCCTCAGAAAAAGACTGCGACCTTGGTAGCAGTCCTCAGAAAAAGACTGCGACCTTGGTAGCAGTTCTTAGAAAAGACTGCGACCGTGGTAGCAGTTCTGATAAAAACACTGCGACCTTGGTAGCAGTCCTCAGAAAAAAACTGCGACCTTGGTAGCAGTCCTTAGAAAAGACTGCGACCGTGGTAGCAGTTCTCATAAAAACACTGCGACCTTGGTAGCTGTCCTCAGAAAAAGACTGCGACCTTGGTAGCAGTCCTTAGAAAAGACTGCGACCGTGGTAGCAGTTCTCATAAGTACTGCGACTATATTAAAAATCATTAAATATCAAATCAGATAAAAAAATTAGAGAAGCATTCAAATTAGTTTCGTGATTTAATAAAGTAGCATTCACTGTCTTTTACCGAAAAAGTAGCTTTTCATAAGGGGTATTTGGTAATTTAACTTCTTCCTAAAAGCGGGCCGCAAGTCAGTGAAGTGACAAATTGAGCCACGTCACCGCAGGCTGAGAGAGTACTCTCAGCCCGCGGGCTGATATACATTTTTCTCATTTATATATATATATATATATATATATATATATATATATATATATATATATATATAGTGAGTTGATCCACTAAGAACGGTTCTCGCGGATTCATGTGAGAACTTTCACGTGGCCGTCGGATCTGATAGAGATCTGTTTTTATTTGATTTGATCTATCAGACTCGACGACCCACGTGAAAGTTCTCACAGAAATCCGTGAGAACGGTTCTTAGAGGATCAGCTCCCTATATATATATATATATATATATATATATATATATATATATATATTGAATAGTAAAATATCTTTTATTAATATACACAAACCATTACAGATACAAGAGGAGATAGCACACAACTTCATAACCTATAGCTTATGAGGGAGGGAGGGACCATAGCCATCACCCTCCGCAAACATAAAGATACCAAGCTACATTGCTAAATCCTTCAATGTATCATTAATTCCCTAGCCCTCTTCCACCCAATTGTCGAAGATAGAAAATACATTGTTATCGTTGCATACTTCCAGTTGCAAGTCTGCATGAGCACATTATCTTCATAATGCCTTACAAAGATCTGAATTTTGTGCAATGTTCATTCAGAAATATCCTCCTGTTCCTCTCTAGTCTCCTGCCACGTGTGCCTAATTGTAGCTCTTAAGGTGAGCCTTGCAAGGAGGTGAATCTTGTTTCTCTTTGAGAACTTTGTTTTTATCTCCAATCTCTCTTCCAGCAGGCTCCTAATATGGTCTTGAGATAGCTTCAGCTTGAGTTATAGAGCTTCTATATATAAGTTGTGAAGGGATATACGGAAAGCAGGTGTTCAGGTCTTTGGTCTCCACTAACACGAATTGCTTCTTGAATGATACCAAAATTTATTAATCTTTCTCAGTTGGTATTCTTCATTCAAACCCTTGGCAAGCTGCAAGCCCATTTAAGAGAATGATCATCAAACTAAGCTTCGTGAGAACTCCACCACGGGCATCTCATTAATGATTTGAACCATCATCTTGATCTACAAAACCAGACTAGCTTCATGATGAGAGATAATGTGGTTCCAAGTCTTTTTGCCATATATATATATATATATATATATATATATATATATATATATATATATATATATATATATATTATATATATATATTTTTACTATGGTTGAAATAACATATTTTGTGCAACCACTTCATGCATGAGCAAAAATGATCAAGACCACTTAATTATTAGGCTAATTTAGATATGTAGATCAAGATGAACAATTGGGTCATTATAGAATGGTTCATTGTGGAGTTCTCATGAAGTTTAGTTTGAGAACCATTCTCGTATGTGTGTGTGTGTGTGTGGTGTATGAAGGAAATGTACTTTATATGCTATTTAAGAGAACTCTATCAGATAGCACATCAAAACTCCAATCTTCTTATTATTTTTTTCATGATCTGACCGTACATTATGATCTTCATGTCCTAAGATGTATACATATAAAAAAATCAGATGGTCTGAATTTCGTTTAGTCATGTATTAAATGGTTGAAAATTTAACGATTTTTCAATAATAAAATAGATCCAACTATTAGATCAATGATTGGTCAAACTCCAAATCACATGACATTTTATATGTATACGTTTTTGGGGCTGTTTGGATTCAAGGAAGTGGGCTGAAGTGAGAAAGTGGGAAGTGTCATTCTCACTTCCGCTGCATATTCAAACACCGAAAAAGAAAATGAAAAAAATTCTTTTTTCTTTTTTCTTTTCCCTTTTACACAATCATTTTCTCACTTTCAAGGTGCTACGGTTAATTTTGTGGTTATGTAAATCTCATTTGTAATAAGTTGTAGCTCAAAACAGTTAATTTTGTGGTCATGTAAATCTTACTTACATTCTAATTACAGCCCAAATTTTTTCATAATTAATTTTTATTTTAATATTATTTTACGGCCAACTTTGTGGTCACCTTTCCACTTTCACTTTCACATTACCAACCAAACACATGAAAAGACGTATTTTTTCAATTACACTTCCTAACTACCATTCAAACACTGAAAAAGAAACACAGTCTCATTTTTCAAAGGAAAAGAATTCTACTTTTCAACTTTCTCACTTTCACCAACTTTCGGGCATCCAAACAACACCTTAGGACATGAGGATCATAATGTGTGGCCGGATCATGACAAAATGATGTAGAGATTGGAGTTTTCTGTATGAGAGAGTTCTCTTAGATGACATCTGAGATATGTGTATGAGAGTAAAGGAAATGAGCTTAAGCTCATATAAGCTTATATGAGTTACACATTTTTCTTTTGTGGATCATCTGTTGTTCATATTGGTCTATATACTTCAAGGAGTTGTGGATGAAAAATCATAGATTTTGAAGGTTATTTGATTATCTATCATGTGGTTGTAAATTGACCGGCTTATGTCAGTAGACAAATTTGGACATGTTTGTACTGCTCGATCAAGGAGCAAACAATATTCAAAACTCGTGTTTTTTCATCTACTATTTCTTGAGAACATGTAGATCATGTTGAGTGGTGTGGATCATCGATCAACACATGGGAAATAGGTGAAGCTCATATTCGTTCTCTCTCTATATAAAGAGAGAGACTTGGGTCCCTTGATTTTTCTCATTCAAACTCAATGTTAGGCCATTCAAATTAAAGATCTACTCCATTAGAGTTGATTTACATTGTTAAGAGTGTTTAAAAATAAAAATTCAAGTGTCTTGAATACTTTTTTTATTCATCAAGTAGACACAAAATGAACGGTCGGAACAATGAGTTTGTTAGTTCAACGGTGTAGAATATTTAAAATCTAATAAAAGTTGGTGTTTAAGGGTTTTTAAATGTTTGGATCATGATCAAATGGTTGGATTGAGAATTTATATGTCTAAAGTCATAGATTTAAATAATATGCTACTTTTTGCTGTCTATTTTGTGCCTGCTTTATGCATGGACAAGAAAATTATAAACATTTGATCAACTTCAACAGAGTGGATTTTGTATTTGAATAAGGCATTGAATTTGAGTGGAAAAGATTCATGCTCAAATCTTTTCGGATGTAGCCAAGTCTCTCTCTAATAGAGAGAGATAGGCTTGTGTCATTCTGGAATGATTCAAGGCCAAATCTTTTCCACTCAAATACAACCAAACAACATTCGAATGCAAGATCCACTCTATTGAAGTTGATTTACATTATTTTAAGTAACTAAAAATTAAAAATTATGTATTTTGAATACTTTTTGCTCATATATCAAGTAGGCACAAAATGGACAGCCGAAATAGTGAGTTGGTTAGTTTAACGATGTAGAATATTTGAAATCTAACAAAAATTAGTGTGTGAGTTTTTTAAGTGTTTAAATCATGATGAAATGGTCGGATCGAGAATTTGTGTCTAAAGATGTAGATCAAAGCATTATGTTATTTTCGGCCTCCATTTTGCGCCTACTTGATGGATAGGCAAAAAGTATTCAAAATACATAATTTTTTATTTTTAGTTACTTGAAATAATGTAGATCAACTTTAACAGAATGAATCTTGCATTCGGATATTGTAGGGTTGTATTTGAGAAAATTTGACCTCGATTCTTTCCGGAATGACACAAGTGTGGTGTGTGTATGGTAAAGTGTTCCTAGTGTGTCTTTTTAGTTTTTAAGGACTTGGTCCAAGACTTCACCGTGGACTCTCCTTTAGGATAATCCACTGGCCATCTTGATCTACATATCAGAAAATGATTGTGTATAGACGTTCATGTAATTTGGACATTTTCATCATTGATCAAATGATATCATTTGTTTTATTATTGAAAAATTGTTCATTTTGTAACTATTTGATTCACGCTTAAAAGGTTCAAAAATGCGTGATTTTCTCCTATATCGCTGATGTGGCCAAATCTCAGCCCTAGATCGGGTGAGTAATAACAAGTGAAAGATGGTTAACTTCGTAAAAACCCCTTACTTTTAAAAGGGACAGTTGATTTAAAATTCAGTTGCCTCCACCCCTCTCTCTCTTTCTCATCTCTTTTGTCTCGATCCCCATACCTTCCTCTTCTTCATCCCTCTCTCTTTGTCAATCTGATCAAACCCAACTTACTCCAATCTCCCCTTCCCCCCCAAACCCAAAAAAAAAATTGCCCCAACTCCTTCTGCCCTGACCTCAGATCGATGGCGGCAGCAACGGCAAGGACGAGTCGCTGCCACCATATCATCAGAATAATTAAGATGGATCTCAAGTGCCAGAAGAAGTGAACATATTTGTACGAGAAATTTCAACAAGCTGTAAACTAGAATAAGAGCATTTCTCGTACTAACAGCACTTGCCGTAGATCGATGTTGAGAGAAGGAAATTCTGAAAAATACTTTAGGTTCAAAGCATCCCAAAAGTGAAAAATTCTTCATTTGAAGGCAATGGGTTTATGCGCCTAAGAACATGGATATTCAAGATAATGAAAGTGCAACTGCTGCCTCTATACTCAATATAACAATCTTAAACAGATAATTCTCACAATGTCAAACTTGGCCGCTTCATATCACATACTATATCATCCACATAAACCGTACTGAAAAGGAGTTTATATTTCCTCCCCAGTTTATGATTTTGTTTTGCTTGTAAACTATAATTACTTGTCAGGAGAGGGAACTTCACTTTTCAACAGTAAGAACTATTTCTAAGTAGACATGATTCTAAGTTAGGGTCATTAGTTACCAACCTGCACCCACTGAACCTTATAATTATAATTAAGTTCAACACCTTTCATTGAATATCATTGACAATATCATGCATCAACAAGAAAGCAATAGAAATTTTGAATCATTATCTTATTACTTGCAAATATTAACTCCCATTGTCTTGTCCAATGGTCTTAAAAGCCACACTAGAAGCCCCAGAGAAAACATCTCATGTTGAGAGGATGAAGGCAGCCGAAACTCTGCTTACAGTTTGGCCTTAGATAAGGATTGTTTCTTCAAGAAATGGACATTAATCGAAGAATCATACAGTACATATCATCATTCATCGGGTCTTTTGGTTATAATATAGGCATAAAGTTGATGCAAAATATGTATATAAATCTCATGCATCATACCCTCATACCTAACTTTTGCTAGTCCTCGAGCAAAATCCTAGAAGGAAAAACTAAAAAAAACTAAAAAAAATAAAAAAAATCTAACACTTTCATAGAAATCACGATTGTATTTAGTACGTGCGACAAGCCGTTAAACCCTTAGGTGACTCTTGTGGAGAGTGTTATTTCGTGAGGGTTTTCAGTGAATTACACCCACAAAATTCGCTGAAAAAAAATACAGAAGAATAGTCTAAGATAAAAATGAAAACAAAAAATAAGGATAATAAAAAAATAAAGAAATAGAAAAATAAATAAGGATAAAATATTTTTGGAGTGGTAATCATCACTAATATATGAGTTTCATACTTACCATAAACAATTATCTTCAAGTCCAATCTTCGATCAACAATCATATCATCTAATTGTAGAAAATTTCAAATCTTAGCATTTATTACCATCTTTCCTGAGTTGTTTTTGTGAACATGTGATAGTTTTTACTTGGAATTTTGATTCAAACTTTCATACTTAAAATTTTTATTCATGATGGAGAAGTTCGAAGTATTACCACTTCATTGCCCTTTAAACACTTTTCTTTTTCGATTTATTTTTATATATATTTTTTCATACATATAACTTATCTAACTCTTTTTCGTGTAAATATCAAGGCTTCTTGAGGTCAAAATACATAAGTAATTGATCATTAGACTTGTTAATACATATAACTCTTTTTTTTTCTTATCTAATTATCTTTCGCGTAAATATTAAGGCTTCTTGAGGCCAAAGTATCTAGTTAATTAATAATTTAAGTTTTTTCTTTATTTATTATATATATATTTTAAGTATTAAGTAATCCTCATCATCCACTTAAACTAGTGTAGTGTAGATAAAATACATATTCATGTTACAAAATCTAGATGGCAATAAAATTTAAGATTTTTCATCTCTACTCAAAGAATTTAGGATTCCATCAAGTTGATATTCCTATCCAATTCAAGTTATATGGTTACTAGTTTCCTTACAACTAGATCAACTTACCAATTTTTTTTAATAGAAACCCAATTGTATATGAAAACTAGATAATATAGAAGTTAGCTGATATACAAACTCTAAGAATAGAAACTCCTAATAATTCAGAAGTTGTTTAAATCTCTCCCCCGTACCTAAGATGTTCCATGTCCTCATGCATAAAAAGAACAATCCCTACAAAATATGAACAATAATTTATGCCCAACAAATCAATATAATTATTGAAACAATTACCCAGATCATAAAAATCTCGTAAAATATAGAAAATATTTAAATCATGGAAAGAATTCACTTGGTAATTTTTCTTCTCAATCTGTCTGTCAAATTCCGGCTACGTAGCCGAAATTCCGGCTACCCAGCCGAACTATTTCTTCTGTAGCTCTCTGTCTTCAACTGGTCTATGTTGTTGAATTTTTGTGGTTCATCTTGCACTTATACTGCTGACATCTGGTAGTACAAAAAACACAATTAAAGTAAGAAAAAGAAAATAAAAAATTTAAATAAAAGAAAAATGTTAGATAATTTGAGTTGCCTCCCAAGAAGCGCTTTAAGTTATAGTCATTAGTTAGACTTTCTCAGATCTTCATGGATGTTCATGTATGAAAGGTGTTGGCCTCAATAAGTTCTTTGCAATCTTTGGACTATCCTCCATATTTGGTTTGGCGGTGCGTCTTTTAAGTTGAAATTTTTCTTTCCAACTATTGCACTTTCAATTTTATAGACTTGGCCTGATTTGGCATTTTACTTGGCTTCTTTTTCAACACCTCTTTTAGTGTTTCAACTAACTTTTTCTTGCTGTCAATTTTGAAGCACTCCTCAACATTCGACGGTTGTGATGTGGATTTAAAAATTTTGAAAGTCACACGTTCACCTTGCACCCGAAGGATGAGTTTTCTTTTTTTTTTTTCACGTCAATCAAAGTTCTTCCTGTGGCTAAGAAAGGTCGGCCTAATATGAGGGGGACGTTGTGATCTTCCTCCATGTCTAACACAATGAAATCGGTAGAAAACTAGAACTTGTCTACTTTAACAAGCACATTTTTTGATAACACCAGGTGGGTACTTTATCGATAAATCTGCCAATTGAAGCGGAACAGTGGTTGGATTCGGCTCTTCTAGGCTTAACGCCCTGAAAACAAAAAGAAGTATTAAATTTATACTTGCACCAAGATCACATAACAGATTATCGAATTTTAAGTTTCCTATAGTGCAAGGCATTGAAAAACTCCCTGGATCTTCAAGTTTAGGAGGTAGTTTGTTTTGTAGGATGGCAATATACTTCTCGTTTAACAACACAGTACCATAGTCCCCGGGCTTCCTTTTGTTTCGCAAGATCTCCTTTATGAATTTGGCATACTTTGGCCAGTGTTTTAAAAAACCCGTTATATAACTCGTTATAACTCGTTATATAACGTAACGCTAACCAATAGTTATGTAACAGGTCTAAAAAACGCAATATTTGATAACTATGGTTATTTTCCCATAACTTATGTTACGTTACGTTATTAACATAACGCACCATAACCTACATTATGGTGCAAGTCGACTTTTTATAAACCTCCCCACATTCTCCCAGTCTATGGCAAAAACAATGCCCCCAAATTCGCTCGCTCGTCGTCCTCTCTGCAACTTCGTCGTCTCCTCGTTTGACATCAAGAAGAAAGAAGAAGACATACCTCTCTCTGATCGACAACAAAAGAAGAAGAACTATCTCTGGTGGTTCTACATCGTAGTGGTTCTCGCCGGCGTCGTCTCCAAGTCGTGGTTCTCCGTCTCCAAGCACATATAAGCGCTCTCTCCCCCGATCTCTTTCTTTAGTCTCCCCTTGGATCTCCCTCCCTTCCGATCTTTATCTGCTCTCTCTCCCTCTCTCGATCTCTCTCTGTGCTTTCTCTCTCTTGAGGTCGGGAGAGAGCAGAGAGATCGGGAGAGAAAGCTGAGAGAGATCAAAAGGAGAAAGTGCACAGGGAGTGATAGGGTGAAAAAGAGAGATCGGGGGTAAAATATTAGAGAGACTGAAAGACACGGGGGTATAATTTAATAGCATATTGTAAATTTAATTATGAATTATAATAAATAGCATAACTAAAAAATATAAATTATGATTAATTATAAATTATTGTAGATTGAATTATGAATCTTTTTGTACATTGAATAGCATGGCTAAAAATTTGAATTATAATGAAATATGCGGATTATATTGTTGTTTGTGTAGATGGAATTATGAATTATAACTTGTGAATGTGAAAAATTATTGTGATACTTGCTTAAAATTATTGTGAGAACTTGCTAAATGTATTATATATTGTTTTGATAATTTTAGATTTTTTAAAAATTATTTTTTTATTTATAAAAATTCTTAAATATAGTATATATATTTATTTTTATTAAATAAATATTAAATCGCGTAACTTACATTATGCGTTATGTTATACCTATGTTAATATAACAGAAGGAAAACGTTATCATTACGTTATCGTTATTTTAAACATTGACTTTGGCATTTGAGCTAATGCTTTTGCAAAAGAAATGTTAATATGCAGTTGTTTAAATATATTTAGAAATTGCACAAACTTATCTGTGTTATTTTTCCTCTGCCTCTGAGGAAATGGAAGTGTGGTTTGACCTTGGGCTTTTCTGCAGTGTTTTCAGGTTCTCTGGATCTGCAGAAGTTCGGCTGTCCAGCCGAATTTTCGGCTGCTCAGCTGAATTCTTCTCCCAGATCTGGTCAGACTTCTTCTGACCTTCTGTTTCTACTTTACCAGTTATTGTCTGCTTTTGCTCTGATATCTTGCTCTGTTCCAATACTCTGCCACTTTTAAAGGTGATCACATGTGCTTGCTCTTCGGGATTTGTCTGTGTTGCTCGGTAGCGATCTTTGTAGTCTGCTGGCCATCAGATTTGATATTTGGCCTATTTGTACTTCTGGGTTGTGAATTACAGCATCTTGATTCTTGAGATTGGTGTCTGATGCGGTCATGAAAGATTGTGTGGATGTCGCAAGCTGTTGCACTGTTTCTTCTAAGCTCAGCTTCTCTTGAGGTGCTGGATATGGTTGTGTTGCGGCTGAAAGTTGGTTGGTTTTGTTGCAATATTGTTGCCACCCCACCCTAGATTTGGGTGGTTCCTACATGCGGGGGTGTACGTGCTCGAGTAAAGGTTATTGTTCTTTTGTTAATTGCTCACGTAGTTGGCTTGCTCATTTCAAGGAAACTCAAAGTTGCCAACTTGTCCATCATTGCTAAATTGCCATGCTACATATGAATCATATAAAAGTTTTGAGTTTGGATGGCGCTTACATTAGCGGCGTCGAGTTTCTTTGTCAATAATGCAAGTTGTGCATAGATCGCTGAGATCGCATCTAGCTCATGCATTCCCTCCATCTTCTTTGGCTTTGCTCATCTGATTGCCATTGGTAACTATTGGACGCCATCTTTTTTAGAAGCTCATATGCTTCATCTCGTTCCTTACCATGAGAACTCCACCCGCGACCGCATCAATTACCGTCTTGGTATTTGGAGTCAATCCGTTTGAATCTCCAATGAAGCGGGAAGTTCATGATGTGGGACTTTCCTAATCAAGCCCTTATACCTTTCCCAAGCTTTATATATACTTTCAGATTCAAATTAAATCGTCTTCGCTTTATCCTTAAAAAAAACGGAAAAGTTTCAGTTTGATTACCTCTGTCAATACGTCGTGGATTCTCTGCGTGTCACATATCTCAAGGATGCTTGAGGTGTGCTCGTTTGAATCATTATGCGGAAGCCCGTCAAATTGACATGTATGTTGCACCATTTAAATCAACATCGGCTTTAGATCGAAGTTGTTCGCTTGAATCGTTGATGAGATGATGCATGAAGTGGCTCCTGTTAGAGAGGGAACAACATAATCCCTCAACACTTTCCTCTCTTCTTGATCCACCATCACTTTTTTTCTCTCTCCTTGAGTAGGCTTCAGAAATTTCTGTCAATCTTTGGTTCAGGCTTCAGAAATTTCTGTCAATCTTTGGTTCATGTTCTAGTGTTTCTGAACTACTAGAGCATCTCACCCACAATCAAATTTCAGTTTTTGAAAAACTTAGTTTCTTTTTGCACAAGATTTCGGCTGTGTGGTCGAAGACTCGGTTGCTTAGCTGAACTCTGTGCTAGTTTGTGGTTGGAATTCTTGAAGCCTGCAGCAGAAAATATTTGCGTAATATATCTGCAGACTAAATTCAAATTAGAACAACAATAAATATCGTTGATATTGATAAAAAATACACGGTCCTTGGCAACGACGTTAAAACTTGATGTGTGCGAACTGACAATTGCACTAGTCGTGTAGCAAATAATATACCAGTGAGTAGTGTTTTAAATATCAGATATCGGCGATATACCGGTCGGCAAAATTATGTACCGGATACCGAATATCGGAAGATCTATCATTATATGGTACTAAATATCGGTTGATATATCAATAGTCAATCATATAAGACATCATTAAAAGAAATAAGTTATTATCTAAACATCATATAAAAACATCATTGAAATACCATAATGAATATAGAATAAAATAAAACGATCTCAAGCAAAAAAATAATAATTATCCAAATAAGTAACTATATCGGCCGATATATCAGATATTTTTTGTCGGATATCGACCGGTATATTGGCCACGTGGCGATATATCAGCTCATATCGGTCCAAAATGATATCCGGTAAATTTTTGCACTTATCGTATCGTTTTGGATAAAATACCGATTTCTCGGTTGATATACCGGTATATCGGCCGATATTTAAAACAATGCAAGTGAGTATCGACCCACAAAGATTGTGTTTATCAAGTACCAACTAATCGTTCTTAATTCTATTTCAAAAGATCAATGATGATGAGAGAATTAAACTAAATAAACTAACTATTCCTAACTAAAAGTAAAATACTTTTTGTTTTGTTTTGAGGGGAATAAGGTTAGACAATTGATTTCAGTAGATAATATTGGATATAGGTCAAATATTAGTGTTAGCCATTCATCTACACATGTTAACAATCAAAGATCATAAAATTAATCAATAATCTTTCTCAAGCAATGTCAGTTATATCTTTTAAATTTAGAACCTACAATCTCTTAATCTAGTAGGTTTACTAGTAAAAGAAGTATTAAGCATAATAGATCTAATACAAGATTGCACAATCTCTTACGCCTTAACTTGTCGAGATGTGGTTCCTAATTTTTATGATGCTGCACTAAATTATCTCTTTTCGATCTCCAATTTAGTCATCTAAACAATTGTTGACATCAATTGATTAACATGCATGTAGATTTATGGAGCTAACCCTAATTACTTGCCTATATCTTCATATAATCTACTTCCATTAATGCCTTATTGAAAGAAATTAGTTCATATCTAAGGAATTGAAAAGCATCAAATAATAAAGAGAAAATATTATGCAAAAATTAAATAAAGAGGGAAGAAAGCATCAATAGATAAGCCCTTGAGAAGTGTTTTCTTGCTATTTCTTCTTCTAAAAAACTTAAGAGATTTAATGGCAGTCAACATAATTTTTATTAATTAAAAACTAGATTTAGAGAGAGAAATTTGCTTATCGAATAGAAGAGATTGTCGTGCTTTTATAGGCTACAGAGAGCTTTCTAACCCTAACCGACTTCGTAGAGCCGTTTCCAAAATTAATACAAATTTTCACTAAAATTATGTCAGCGACAACCGCCATAGCTTGATATGTCAATAATTTGCCAATTTTCTCTCTTTTTCTTAAACTGTGTTCTTGACCAAATATCTGCAAAATATACACAAGAAATACCAATGCATAATTAAATGTGACAAATAATAAGCATAAAAGTGATGCAAAATATGTATATAAATCTTATACATCAACTAGCAATATGCATAGTTCTTTGATCCCTTAGTTTCTTTTGTTTCTGCTGACTTGTAAGTTTTCAGCTTTAGTTCATATGGCATATTTATTGTTTATGTTTTTTTTGGGTTCACTGTTTGTTTAGGACAATTTTTTGAATAAATCTTTTTAATAATATTTTTAAAAATAGACTCCCCACAAAAATAATTGTAGAAACCGACCTTTAACATGTCAGCTGGGCGCCACGTTGGCCAACGATCGAATGGCTGCGCCAGCGTGGCGTGTTGAATAGGCAAAGGGGGTTAAAACCAACTCCGGGAATGGCATTCTCGGATAAATAAATTACATCTCAAATACCCTGTTTCAAAACTCCGATGTTTCCAACACTGGAGTTTTGAAACAGGGTATAGAAACTCCGGTGTTGAGAACACCGGAGTTCTGTCACTTACGTGGCTACACGGGATTAAATGCATGGGATTAATTTTTTTAAGATGTTCATGCATGGCCTCGTCACCGCAGACCTCGTGGACTTGAGGACAGGACCTCAAGCTCTTGTCGTGGACGACGATGGTGGTTCGAGGTCGATGATGAGGATCCCGTGGTGACGCCATGGACGACGAGGAGCTTCGAAGTCGCTGTGGACGACGGTGAGCTCGAGGAGCACGTTGTCATACAAAGAGGCCTGACATGCATGCATGTTTCTCGTCAAGTGCTGCAAGTTCTTGAGTGCTCCTCACTTGCATGCATGCTCCTCTGCTCGAGTGCTCTTCACCAGCGCCACTCTCTTAGGGTTGAGTTTGAGCATGCGTGCATGAAGGCCATGATGAGGCCATTGATTATTCCTCCTCTTCCCTCCACGTCGTTGGCCGTTGACGTCGAGTTGCTCGTGATGTGCATGAAGGTCGTGACGAGATCGTGATGTGCATGAGAAGGCAATGATGTGCACGTCCTTGGTGAGCCCACCGTGCTCATTGTCGTTGGTGAGCTCGAGGAGCACGTCGTGGTGCTCGTGGTCGGGAGCTAGAGGGGGAAGACAGTTGTCCCTCAGCCACCTGATTCAGAAAGTTACAAAAATAAGAAACATGCCATTTATTTCTACGGGGTCGTCATTCTGGTAGGAGAAAAAGCTGAAAAAATGAAATTGCAAAACACTGGAGTTTTTGAATTATGTTTCAAAACTCCGCGGTTGGAAACACCGGAGTTTTGAAAGGGGGAGGAAAAAATTATTTCTCCGGGAATGCCATTTCCGGAGTTGTTTTTAACCCCCTCTACCTACGCGACACATCCAGCTGGCGCAGCTACTAGACCGTTAGCCGATATGGCGCCCAGCTGGCGTGTCAGAGGTCAATTTCTACAATTATTTTGGGGGGAGTCTATTTTTAAAATATTATTTAAAAAATATTTATTCAAAAATCTGCCCATTTGTTTACTTTCCAAGTGTGAGCATCCTGTGTTGATTCTTTTTCTAAATAATGGATGTATTTGTAATAAGGTGGCTGTCTCAGTTTTGCAAATGGACTAATGAAAATTGGACAATCTTATGTTGATTATGGAAAAATCATATATCACTTTTTTGATGTTATTCCTCTTTTCGATGCTCAGACTATCAGACATCATGCCATAATACTTTTGTTTGTTCTTTAATGTTTTCAACATTGTTTTCTTTGTAGTGGAGAAAAGGATTGATGCTGAGTGGTGAAAGAGCTGTTGAAAAATGCACATTGGACGGTGTTCGTGGTCTTCGTGTAACATTGGGTGCTACAGTTCATGATGTTCTGTACTACATGAGCCCAATATATTGCCAGGAAATAATTGACTCGGTATTTTTTGAAACTGATTTATCCTTATTTATATTGTTTATTTGTCTTCATGAATCACTCAATTTGTTGATGTTTAACCTGAATAGATTAGTTATGACGAGAAATAATTTTTCTTCCAATGATGCATGCTACTCCTATAATTTTCTCATATAAAATAATATAGGTTTTTCTATAAGCCCCTACAAAAATCTCATTTGGACGTTAGTCCCCACAAATCGATAATTGGTATTAGTCCCACAATATGGAGCGCACTTTTTAATAGTCCCTCTGTTGGGTCCTCCATTCAAAGACCTGATCCAACTATGTTTAAGGAACACTAACACTTGTGAATGATACTTCTCTCCATGCCATTTCCCTTGATTCATTGTTCTTTTTCCGTAACGTAATGTACATTAAACTCAAACTCCCACCTTTCCTCTTCATGATCTATAATTTGTGTCTACAAATTCAACTTTCAACATTTGACTAATTCAGTTCACACAAAAAAATGCTCTTTAAGAAGGCCAAAAAGAAAGGGGGACTTATGTGGGGTAGGGAAGGAAAGCTTGGAAGAGAAGATTAATGGAGAATAAAGGAAGGGGAGTCCTAAGTGGTGCGGAGTGAAAAGAGATTAAACTGAGAAGAATATGGAGAAATTATTTTTTTGAACATAATATGAAGAAATTTTGGTATCACAATCGACAATATCGGACGTTTTTCAGCCATTCCGTCTCGCTATATTGGCATTATCAGGTATCATTTGTGGTTATATTGGGTCATCTGCAATATCGATATTGGGCCAAAATATTGGAATAGGGAGATGGTTTACCCGGAATGGCAAGATCAATCAAATGAATGGCTTCGATTAAGGGGCTGTTTGGTTGCAAGGAAGTGGGCGGAAGTAAGGAAATAGGGAAGTATAATTGCTCACTTCCCTATCTATCCAAACACCGGAAAGGAAAATAAGAAAACCTCTTTTCCTTTTATCTTTTCTCTTTTACACAACCATTTCCTCACTTCCAGAGTGCTACAGTTAATTTTGTAGTCATGTAAATCTCATTTGTAATAAATTGTAGCACAAAACAGTTAATTTTTTGACCATGTAAATCTCACTTGCATTCTAATTGCAGTCTATTTTTTATTTTTCTTAATTAATTTTTATTTTAATATTACTTTACGGTCAACTTTGTGGTCAACTTTTCCACTTCCACTTTCACATTACCATCCAAACACCGGAAAAGACAAAATATTTTTCAAACCACACTTCCCAACAACATCCAAACACCGGAAAACTTACTAACCAATTCCCAAGTTCCAAGGGAATTGTTACTACTTCCTCAATTCCTCACTCCTCACTTCCACCCATAACCAAACAGGCCCTAAGCTAACAATGCTCAACCCTTCCTCTTTGATCCGTCAAGACCTACCAAACCATTGGTATCAATTGGTTGGTTCACCTAATGATCAAGTTGAGATGCTAATATGCTTAACAACCTAAGAGATGGATGCTCCAATCTAACAAAAAACAAGTAGATGGATGGCTTTGATCCGAAGAACTAAATGAACAACAATGATTGCCGATATTTCAAATCATACTTTTATTATACTGGGTTTGAACCCATATTTTAGGTCTAACTGAATTATTAATTTTGATCAAATCAATTACAAGCCTCAACTAGGCGGGTTTTAAATTAATATGATTAATATGTATATATAATATCTATATACATATACATAAACACACTTTTAGAAAATGAATAAAAAATATATAACAAGAGAAATGTGTTAAAATTGCGTATGGTGATTGATGATAATTCATTATAACTGTATGTTATCTATTTATCCAATTGAATTTTTTTAAGAGTCAGTACGTACATCATGCATGATAATTATAATTATTCTAAATTTTAATGATAGCTAAATCAAATGTTCTATGCGTTATATTTGTAAACGAAACATGGGAAGAGAAGAGATGGGTCCATGCTAAGGAGAGTTCATTCATAAAGGAGCAGACCGCTGAAGGAGTGGGAATTCGAGAAAACCTTTGACAACTTATGACCAAAAACCAAACTACAGAAGAAAATATTTATAAAAAAATGATTAATAATCAAGAAAACTAGAAAAATATTTCTAATAACAAAAAGGGGGGGGGGGAATTGAAGAATTACTATTCACTCTTGATGAAATTAGAAAAAGATTGAACAAAACCCGAAAAAAGACTTTGATTCAATTCTTTACTCTTAACAAAGATTAAAAACAAAATAAAAAAGAATAACAAACCTTATCAGTAGTAAACCACTTACTGTAGACACTCACATTGATGATTGTTGTCACTAAAGTGAAAGCGATCACTATTCCCTATTTCAGGTAAAAATATGACGAAGCTATGAGAAGTTTAAAGGATAATGAAATGATTTTTTTTATCCCCTCACAAGGAAGATTTAGACCTTAAGGCACTTAAGAGACTAAATGGATAAACCCAACAATTTAGTGGTAATGTATGCTTTAGCGTCCGTTTCAATTTTTATCCACGGTGGTAAGTTGCTAAATATTGTGTAGTGGTCTAGGGCCCAGAATGCTGTAGTGAGCGATATTGCGGCACTGTGATGCATTGGTGATGAGAAAGGTCGTAAGAAGGGATAGAAGTTAGGGTTTTATTTTGGAAGGGTTTTGGTTTTGAAAACTGGCACTTTGATAGAAGATGTAAAGTGAAGAATATTAAAGAAAACAGGCTTAATATTTTGGTTTTCAAGTTTCTTGAAATGGGTTTAATGTTTCAGCTTTCGGCTTTTCATTTAAGATGTAAGAGGGCAATGAGATATCGTTAAGGAGATGGATCAATGGTCAAATTCTGGATAACCTGATTATAGTTGACCTGTACTCAAGCTGTTTAATAAATGGGTCAATGTCGCAAACTTATTCCTGATTTGATTTATATGGGTTGGCCCATTCTGACCTAACTAATCCTTACTAAAAGTGAGTTGGCCGATCCAACTTGCTGACATGAGTAGACCCGCAATGACCCAATTTTTAGAATTTATCCCCAAACATATTGAAGCATCCAAATGTAAATGGCCCAAACCAAAGTTATATAAGGAAAGGAAAAATATTGCTAACATTGAACTTTACAAGCAAAAATCATAACTTATCTATGATCACAAGGGAACCATACATATCTAAACACATGCAATTAGAGGGGGGAAAATAGGGACTAGAATTTTGAACTTTATATATGTCTCAACAAAAATAGTCTTAAGGGGGTTAAGCGGGTCAAGTTTCATAGCTGAAACCAATTGTTTAATAAATGGGTTAGGCGAGTTGACATGTCTATGACCCAAACACATATATGCTTGTCCAAACTAGCAATTATGGGTTGGGTTTGATTCCAATCGTAATTGCCAGATTAGGGTTAGGATCAAGAGGTGGGTGGAGTGTAAGATGCATGCAAAGAAAGATGAAGAAACGGGTATAAAAACGATTAACGGATTACTACCCAATATATATTTTATCTACTTATCCATTATCCATCATTAGTAAGAACTAGATAACCCATTAACCTATATAGAGATCAAATTTTAAGTTTTTTTTAATTTAGGTCAATCATTACCTTTAACCTAATTTTAGTAGGGATTAGGTTTAGGAGATGGTACATCAGATTTACCATTATTACTTGATTACATATATAGTCCTGAACACACATGAGGGGGGGGGGGGGTTGTTTTAGTCAGATAGAATGATTTAAGGTTACATGATCATGGATTTTGATGGAAAGGTGGATATATATATTCGGAACAACTTAAGGGGATATCGTGATGATTGAAAAAATTAAGGGTATCTGAGAATTGGTAGAAATTTTGAGGGTTTAGTGAAATTATAAGAAACTTTAAATTTGGGGGTTGTTTGTTTCGTGTAAAAGGCTGTAAAAGGCCGTAATTCGTAAATGACTTACAACCCAATTACAACTACGGTGTTTGTTTGGACTGTAATTCGTAAAAGACTTACGCAACTCAATTACCACTTACTTGCAATCCAATTACCACTCACAACTTACAGTTAATTTTGTGATCATGCAAATTTATATTATTTTTATATTGATATTATTTTTTTAATATTTAGTATTTTTAGTATTTATTTGCAATATTTAAATTTTTAAATTACCAAAGAGTTAATTTTGTGGTCAACTTTTCCACTTATGACTTGAACGTTATGATAACCAAACGCCGTAAAACACAATACACTTTCTCACTTACAACTTTACATTACCAATCAATCACCGTAAAACTTATATGCATATAACTCATTTACAACCGTAAAAAAGTTTCCCAATTATGACTTATGAATTACGGCCAATTACGACAGCCAAACAGACTCTTGATATTGCAAAATTTATCCTCTCTAGTTATTCATCTAAGTTAGATTATTATATTCAAATGCCTCACATTTTTAGAAATTATTGTTGCATCAACTATTCCATTATACAAGCTTTCATCCAGACAAGCTTTCATCCAGACCAAGGCTAATCTCTACAAGTATTCAAAAAAAAAAAAAAGAGTCAGAAGGTAGCTAATTGTCTTAAATTTTTTTTTGAAGTTTCAAAAAAATTTACATCTTTTTCAAGCCAGTGATCAGACATGCTTAATTTAGAATCTAGAACTGTTAGAACTGCAGATACTAATAGCAAAATGGCCGAACCAAAATCATGAGCAATCCAAGATTTCAAATCTTCACACAAGTTCTCTAGAGGGGCCAAAATCTAAAACAGTTAAAAATTGTATTAGGATAGGCAACACTAATTCTTCATGCTTATGCCTTCTTTTATAATCCAACTTCAATTCTGATTTCGACTCTTAACTAAATCGTTGGATAAGAATTTTTTCACGGAGACAACTCATAAGTTATAAGCATTCTGCAACGTGCTTACTTGAAAATAAAAGGAAAAAGATGAATTTTTCTGGACTTTTAGCATATGGATAAATGATCTTAAGCAATTTTTGAGTTAAGTGTTTTTGCACATAAGATTTAATTGTTAATGACAATTACAACTGAATGTCCGGTCTCTTTTGGTAAGACGGTGGGTTTAAGTGCGTTTGGTATTCTGACACCAACTATGCATGGTTGAGGATGGTTAGGTGGTGGTGTTTTTTTGTCCAAGAGGAAGTGTAATATATGCTTGTCATCTTACATGATTGATAGCACATGTGGTACTCGTAGTTCTTGGTTTGAAATGCGATCCTATGTATTAATTTATATCACAAAATCCATTGTCACTATACCTTTTCTTGTCATCTTACATGATAGCATGTGGGGAACTCTTTGTTCTTGCTTTGAAATGCGATCCTATATATTAATGTACCTCACAAAGTTCATGCATAAAACTCATAAGATCTTGCTGGACTGGATAGCTTGAAATATAGTTGGATTGAAACCATAAGCTGTTGTGGTACCCGCTGTTGTCCATCTACCATCCTGCTGGCATTATAGGTTCCTCAAGGCAATCATAACTTGGATCTTACTTACCTCGAGGACTTATCCTTAGTTGTTTGGTGCATGCAGGGGATTCACTCTATTGATTCCTTAAAATTTTCAACATACATACCGATTAATTTGTCATCATTTTGCTGCTAGGTGTTTTTCTGCTTTCTTGCCTCCTAGTTCTTTCTATTTTTCTTATTTTGTCGCAGGAGCTTTTTCTCAAGTCTGCTTGTTTAATTTTCCTTTGTGAATAGTTGTACCTGATGGCTAAATTCAGAATTTTAATTTTCTATGAAGCACAGGCAAGGATAAGAGACACGGATACAACACCACACTTACACGGTAACAATGCAAATTCTTAAAATATAGGTTACGAAGACACGATGATATAACTTTATGTGTGTATCAATGTACATATCTAAACCTATAGTGATAAAGATGTGGTTTATTAAGTAAAATGGAAACAAAATATAATCTAAATGATTTAGATCCATAGCTTCTAATGAAGTACAAGCAAAATAATAATAATATAATTAATAGCTTACCTAGTTTGTGTACCTTACCTAGCTTGTGATTGTGTTTAGATGGTACTAACATATTTGTTTTGGTCGAGGAGACATTCTTTTTCATAGTTACCTAAGAGACATGTGACTCTTAGGTTTCAACACATGATTTGTAGATTTTATTTAAAGCCGACTCGGCATTGGAAATGATGCCAACACACAATTTTATGGTTTTGTAAAATCCGACGCGGCTTTGGAGTGTCCGATACGTGTCGGGTAGGTATCTTGCAAGTGTCGTGTTTGACACGTGCCCGATATGGACACGGCACTCACTTTGAAGTATCAGTGTGTCTTAGCTAATTTTAGTTCAATGTTCTTCATTTTTGCAAGTACATTTGAACAAATGGATATTCTATTGCGCTGTGTTGTCTTCTCAGTTTTGTATAGTCAATTGAATGCCCAATAAGAATTAGGGACTTGCTTTTCTCCTTTGCTTGTCAATGTCTTCAATGATGGTTTATCCTGAATTGGGAGCTTAGCATTTTGGACATGCGGAAGCTTTTGATTGGAGATCCTGTTGCTTGAAACATGTTGCTCATGGGGGGAGCCTCATACCTGTTCATGAAGATATCTGTTTGACTGGTTTGTTTGCCAGTTATTGAGGATGCGACTCCTTGCCATTTTTGGAAGAAGTTGCTATATTCTGGTCACATTCAAAATCTCTTTGCCCGTCAAAAAAGTTATTGATATTCTCTCATATGTTCTGTTATTGATATTCTCTCATATGTTCTTCTTGCTTGAAAATGGATTCAGAAGGCTATCTTTCTTCTCGTGAATGGTGTGCTTAAGGGGTACCTAATTGTACCATTGTTTAGTTTTTGGACATTGGGAGGAAGTGAGAGTACAAGGGTGAAAGCTGTCTAGTACAAGGGCGACTCCTATTCCCTTCATTTGAGGGCCAATGCCCTTGGCAGCACCTGAAAGAGGAACTGCATCTCTCAACTTCGCCTGTTAGAAGAACTATGCTCTGCTCATTCTAAGCTCATTCAAGGTGGACAAGAGCATCTCCATTCCCTTGGAGTCCATCAACTGTTTTCTTATGAAATTTCATAAGCCTCCTTTTCCTGTGCATTCCATTACTTTCAGGTTATGCAATGTCCATTAGCTTTGTTATGAAAATTTACAGGGAAAAAAAACTTCTGTTGCACGAACATATAAAACCCAATAGTTTGTTTTCTTCCTTTATCTCTGGACCAAGCTCCGGTTTTTTTTTTCTTCTGATATTTTGAATTGCTGTCTTCTTCTTCCTCATCTTCTCTTTTTTTGGGACATGGAGACACCCACACAAACATTGTCTGATTGCTTTCTCCACTTTCTGTGGGATTGTTACACCTCAGGTCAAAGAAAATAGTAGTCCGAATGTAATATGTGCTATGATCTTTGTTATAAAATAGTTCTCATGAACTCAAGAATTAATCTTAGCTAGCATATTTAAAAGATGAACCATGGAATAAACTCCAAAGTTACTCGAGAGAGAAAGTACTATGATGGATGACCCTCAAGGAAGGCTTTGGGCATTGCAAATAGCATTAAAGCCAGTAGTTAGCCTAGAATGTGTGAAACTAAGTGGCGTATGTAGTCAAGTTCACACTATATAGGAATGTCGTGGAGGCCACCTCTAGAATACCACATCACATTGTAGATCATTAGTAAGGTAAGGATGACATACCTTGAATGGGAGGGTATGTGGCACCACAAGCAAAGCAAATAGTTGCACTTGTGATCTGTCAGAGAGAAATGGTTCCCATGAACTCAAGAATTATTTGTCTGTAGCATTTTGGAGGCTATGTCCTTCATGTTGTAAGGCATGATCACTATGGTTGAATGCTATAAGTATCCATCATTTTTGAATCCAAACAGATGAGCAGCTGATCATTGAACTGTTATGCTCGATTCACTACCTTGTTCTCCAATATGCTTATTTGGAGAGCAGGAATTTGATGTTATTGGAGAGAGCTTTATGACTTTCCTTTTAGCTGCAGTCTAGGTGATATTGTTAATGGTGTGCTGTTCTTAAAGTTTACTAATGTATAACATCGACAAGATCTTGAGCACATGTAGTATTCACTGATGTGCAAACTGACTCTAATACACACTTTCTAGGGTTTACATTCATTTGAACCTTGAGATTGCTTACATAATCTCAAGCATCATATAATATTAGCTGTACACATTAAAAGTACTACAATAAGTTGGTTACGAAACAGAGAAATATGAGTAAATGACCGATTCATTTTCTTGCTGAGAGCTCTTTTGGAACATTCTTTGGCAATAAGTTGATTTTGGTCTAACTTTTCTTATGTTCAGGTCTCAAACCAATTGAACAGATTATATGTGAAGTTTCTGAAGAGAAACCCTGGGTATGATGGGAAGGTTTGTAATCAAACTCTCTGTAACTGATCATGATACTGCCAACTATAGTAAGCTTTATGGTTGGAGATTATAAATGCATGTTATTGTTTTTCAGGTTTCTATATATGGCCACTCATTAGGAAGTGTTCTATCTTATGATATCCTTTGTCATCAGGAGAATTTAAGCTCACCTTTTCCTATGGGTTCTGTTTACATGGAATGCAAACAGCAAGAACCTCTAGTTGATGCAACCGGTCAATCTGTTTTCTCTAATAATTCTGTGATGTCAGATAACAGTAGTAGGGTAATGAGTGATTCAGATTCAAAGCAGCTGCCATGTGCTATGGTAGAAGACAGTTTCACGGCAGCTACAAATTATGTGGTTCATGATGTCAATACAGAAGTTCTTTGTCACACTGTAAATTCTATTGCCACACCCGATGTGCAGGGGGGTTTTGCAGAAGATTATACTTCGGTAAATCCTGAAGGAAGATCTCAGCCGCCGCTTGATGAAGAGTTAAATAATTCTACATCATTGTTGGAGGAAGACAACAAAACATTTGGTCAGCAATTTACAACCACAGTTTATTCTGGAGAAAATGGATGCAGTACAAATTTAGAAGTCAGTGCTGGAAACTATGAAGCCAATGCTTGTGATATTTTCCCTGATGAGATAGTTGACAAAGACAAACTAGTCGCCATGTTGGAGGAAGAGGTAATTGATTTAGCTGGATTGTGATCTTGATTTAGTAGCCTATCCACATCGATCACTTCTGTTGATTTAGTTACACCGTATGTGTGTGTGCGCGCGCGCGCGTATTCGAATGTCGGATGTTGGTATTTGAGTGGGAAGGATTCGGCCTCGAATCCTTGTGGAAGGACACAAGTCTCTCTCTCTCTCTCTCTCTCTCTCTCTCTCTCTCTCTCTCTCTCTCTCTCTATATATATATATATATATATATATATATATATATATATATATATATATATATATATATATATATATATATATATATATATATATATATATATCCTTTTTCTTACATATATGATATATCACTTCTTTAACTTTAGTATGATCTAGTTGGGAGTACTTTCCTGCATTTTATTGCTCTCTCTTTCTCTCTTGCCTATCAAATACTTGTATTTGATATGAACTTTCAGTCTTTCTGGTTACATTGTCTGACTAGAAACGGTACTGTATTATCTTGGTTGTTAATGTTGTTATTGTTTGTTAATGTTATTATTGTTGTAAGTCTCTTCTGCTAGATGTTATTATATTCAGAAATATTGTTTCAGAAATTACTTAGCAAGTCTGCTAAATTACAGGTGAAGTATCTTAGGGCAAGAATTGCAGAGCTTGAACAAAAGCATCTTTCTTCCCCTTTCCACAGCGCTGTGGGTGATGGAAGACATCAAGCTTGTGAAGGCAATGGTATGTCTTTCATTATTGGTAAAACTTTTACACAATATACCATGGCTAGTAACTTCAAGCTGTAAAATATGTAATTCTGCCACAGAGCAAGCTTCTTCCATTAAGCTCTCTCCAGAGGAAGATGTTTCAAGGAAGATTTATACACCTTCAATTAAATACACAAAACTGGGGTTTAAGGTAAATTGATGCACACTTTTGAATTTCTTTCGATTTGAAGTGATTCTTTAAATATGCACAGATTGTTTTCATATGTACAGTTGTACCCATCCTGAACCTACGGGAATCGGGGAAACATTACGATTGCCCCAAGGGTCAACCTCATTTTTTTTTGTTTGTCAATTTAATTATTGGTGTTGGCACTTCTGCTCTTCATGAGACATTGTGTTAGCTTTATCTTTGTATATAGCCTTGATGTTATTATTCTGATCTGTTGTCTCTGCTTGTTCATATTGGGCTCTTCTTCAACAAGGTGGATACATTCTTCGCTGTTGGTTCACCTCTTGGCGTCTTTCTTGCTCTCCGAAATATCCGCATAGGAATCGGTAAAAGCTTTTAGGGTTTATTTGTGCCAATTTTACTTTGATTATAATTTTTTTTTCTGATACTTCTGTTAAATGATGATCTGGCTGAGGAAATTGCCCTTAACAGAGCTGAGTGGAAGAAAAAAGAATTCATGAGGCCAACCCTAAAACTGTGGGGGTAAAGGCTGCTTCGTTGTGGTTATTGTTGTTAATTCTTACTTCTATTACATCATGGATTAAGGAAACTAGTTTCTTTAACAGCTGGTTTAGTTTTCTTCCCTTCATGTAAGTAAGTTTCATATGCATGGATTGACTAATAGGTTTTGTGAACTAGGTAAGAAGCCATGTTCGTCAGGAAATTGAAATAAAAGAAATGAAAATTGAAAAAAGGAAGGGAGATGTTGCAGAGTTGGATGTAAGATGCAGGGAGAGGTCTTTTTTTTTCTTTTTTTTTTTTTTTTTTTTTTTGGGGGGGGGGGGGGGGGTGCATTCACCTGCCTCCTATGAATGTTGATGTCGTCACGACCCCCCTTTTCCAATTAGGATTAGGCTTGATGATGAGTATGAGAGGGTGTGGTCGTATAGTCAAAACTTTATTTAGAGATGAATAGCTGGCACCTGAAATAACTAGATCCACCCATTAATAAAATGGGTTTAGTTATTTGCATCTTGGGCATAAACCTAGGGGTCTTTGGTTATTTGGATTAGATAGTCACTCGAACTGATTTGCATTGCTGATTAGGCCGAAACCTTCATTTATTCTTGATGATGAGAAGTGTCTCTATTCAAACTAAAATTAAAGAACTCGTCAAAAATTAGATTTCTTATAAAGTTGTGGACTAGTAGTAGGCATATTCAATGGGTATGGAGCTGATTGATATTCCTTAAAGTTCTTGGAGATGCTGGTCTTTTTCTTCCAATAGTGTTGATGGATAGTTTTTGTAAGTATGACCGAAATTTCTATTCCTGTTCTATTTGTTTATTATTATTCATTAGTTAATGAGAGTAAGATTTGGGATCTTCATCTTGCATTATGATATCATCTTAGCAATGATTGTTGGGGTTGCACATGGTCACATTCTACTTATTCTTATTAGTTAATGAAATTAAGTTGGGTGCAGGTTCAGTTTTCTTTTTAACTTCCATTTTGTAATTCCAACTCATCAATTTCTTCTCTTTTTGCAATGTGACACCCACTTGTTATGTATCAACAACTTTTTACCAAATTTATCATACCCATAGGTGGCTGTGCTTGCTGTTCCTCAGGGTCCCTCTGCCTCTTGCTTCACAATTTCATGGTGGTTTTGAATCCGGTGGAGATCATAGTTTTACACCATTTTATATGATAAGATATGTTACATGCATAAATAATTTCTTTAGGATTCCCAAGTAATAGGTGAAGAATTATGTTTTTTTCCTAATAGCTTTCATTGAAGGTTTGGTTATGTGCACAATAGTTATCCAGGTACTCGTATTTTAGTTCCTTTGACATGTAAGAGATTTGAATACATTGAAAGGCTGATTTGATAATGTCACGGTCTAATCAAATTTATCAAGATATGAGTTTGTAGACATATTCATATTCTCCTAAACAATATAGCGGTGCCTTTTTATCAAACTCTGGAAGGGTTCCTGATGTAAAACGGAAGGATCACAATCACCTTCAAACTAAAAATTGAAGAAATAGGGTTTTGAAAGAAAAAATAGAAAAGAGATTAGAATTTAGAGAAAACAAGATAAAATTTGGCTTTCGCACCCCTTGCGATGGCTTCACACCTCTTACACCACGGGCTTCACACCCCAATACTCAAGAGCACTATCAAGAGAATTTAATTAGAAAGTTTTTTTTAATTATTCATTGTCCATTTTATTCATTGAATTGAGCCTCTTTATATAAGCTCTTACAAAGTGAACTTCTTCATCACAACCGATGTGGGACTAAATTTCAATAAAAGATACAGAGTGAACTTTCTCATCACAATCGATGTGGGACTAAATTTCAATAAAAGAAATAACTAAACTCAAAAAAAAATAAACTAAGACATAGAATCATCTAAGAACTGGTGATGTCCTCATCAATTCCCCCGGGGTGGGAGAAACTCAACCGTGTCAAGTGAGGGCTCCTCTCACGAAGCATCTCAATCGGACCAAAGTGGTGGTCATGCAGCAACACTGATGCGTCATGGCTGACCCAGGGATGTGGAGGTGAAAATGGAGAAGAAAATTTTGAAAGAGTGGAACCAGAAGCTCTGATACCAAAGTAATGTAAAACGGGAGGATTACAATCACCTTCAAACTAAAAAATTGAAGAAATAGGGTTTTGAGAGAAGAAATAGAAAAGAGAGATTACGGTTTAGAGAAAAGAACCGGATAAATGTTGGGCTTCGCACCCCTTACACCACAGATTTCACACCCCTTACACCACGGGTTTCACACACCAATACTCAATAGCACTCTCAAGAGAATTTAATTGAAATTTTTTTAATTATTTATTGTCCATCTTATTTATTGAGTTGAGCCTTTTTATATAGACTCTTATAAAATGAATTTCCCTAATGTGAGACTAGATTTCAATAAAAGATACAAAGTGAACTTTCTCATCACAACCGATATGAAACAAAATTTCAATAAAGAAACAACTAAACTCAAAGAAACTAAACTTAAGACATAGAGTCATCTAAGAACTGGTGATGTTCTCGTCAATTCCCCTGTTAGACTCTCCTCAACCCTCAAAAGCTGTGGCTTGCGTCTAAATGAAACTGCTGAATAGAGATCTAATCAAACAAGTTTTGGTGTTTTTAATATATAATTTTCACTGGTTTCTCTTAAGCTTACAAATCATAAATTTATATTGTTGATTGTGTTTGGTTTGGCATGAGAAAGTGGTAAAGCTTGTAATTTTGAAAGTCTACATAACAGTTTATGATTTACAGCTTAATGCTATTGTTTTTTCAAAAATTTATAACCTTACTTTTATAAATGGCCATGTGATAATATGTCCTTTAACGTGATTTTGTGTGTGTGCCCAAGAAATTCTTCAAATATGAACGGAAGAAGTCAGGTTACGGCCGTTGTTATATATAAAAAAAGGATAAAGAGTTTGTCTTTTATGACAATAAAATGATAATTTAACATTATCTGTGCAATTATTACTGATTGTAAGTTTGAAACTATATATGCTTAATTATCTCTCTTTTTAAAGAATTGTAATTTCAATGCTTTCCCTAAATGCAGGCTTTTTAATTTTTGCATTACTGGTTGGTAATATGGTATACATTTAATTTTTAAAAAAAAAACTGGGTATTTTACCTTTCTACTGCAACTTTGCTTGTTTCTTTTCCTCCCTTTTAGGTAGGGGCCAAAATTACTGGCAAGATGAAAGAATATCTGAAGAGATGCCATGTTGCCGGCAGATGTTTAACATTTTTCATCCCTTTGATCCTGTAGCATATAGGTTTGTTCAACATTCCACTCTTCTACTTGAATTTGATACGTAGATTTGTCAACATTCCAAATTCTATTTGAATTTGATGTGCAACTTTTTCCTAATTTATATGCTATAGCAACACAATAGTTTATTCTGGAGCTAATGACTGTCTGCTATTAGTTATTACTTATTATAGCTTTTTATTTCATTACTTCTTTACTGTTGTTATTACTTTACTATTATTACCCCTTCTATTATTATTACTATTGTTATTTGCATTATACAAATTTTCCTTTCATTGCTTTTTGAATATAAAGTTCTTTTTTTAAGTGAAAGGAACATATTATATGAACGTAGGCTGTGCTTTCATGCAGAGTAGAACCACTTGTATGCAAAGAATACATCAATAAGCGCCCGGTCATCATACCGTATCACAGGGGAGGAAAGAGATTGCACATTGGATTTCAGGTGAGATATTACATCTTTAAGTAATTGATGAAGGATTGGAGTGTTATTTTTCTGCATTTAATATGCGTGTTTGATATTATAACGTGAATACAGATCTTCTACTGATTATATCTGATGCAGGAATTCAGAGATGATCTAACAACACGTTCCCAAGCCATAGCGGGTCACTTCAACTCTATGAGGGTAAGCCTTCATGTTTTAACACTAAAACCTCCTTATATAACTTCAGATGTACGTGGGAATGTCTTTTTTCTTGCAGATGAATGAAACTACTTTCTACCTTAAATATACAGTTTCCTTAAAAGAAGCCAACTACCTAGAAAGTAATAATTTTACGACCGGTAAACATAAGTTTATCCACTTAATAGCTGGATAGTAGATAATTATCCGTTTACTTATTATTTTTGTGGGCGTTTCCCACATTAATTACTTATTGCATCCTGGGGACCTGGTGCAACCAAGTAGCACTATGATCTAAGTGACTAACCCGAGATGTAAAAAAGTTTGTCTATGGCCTCCTTGTCATAGATGAAATTAAGAGTACGAGGATTTGCTAATACTAGCTATATTTTAGTAACTAGGAGAGAGCTTGATGAGGACATCATGTGCTGCCATCTTTTAATTTTATCATACTCATTTTTGAGTTGTACTTCATTTTGCCTAGTTGTATTTCTTTTATGTGGACGTTCAGTATCACATCGGTTATTTCTTAGAATTGTATTTTTGTAAAACCTATAAATAGGTCCCAAATTCTTTTTATCAGTAGACAATGAATAAATGAAATTTTTAGTTTAATTTTTTTGAGTTTTTGAGCTCTTGAGATTGTGGTGTGAAGTATGTGGTGCAACGGGTGTGAAGCATGTGGTGTAAGGGGTGCGAAACCCTAATTTATTATTTTCTTAAACCCTAATTTTCGTTTTTATTTCATTTCAAAACCCTACCTTGACTTCGCTGGAGCCTTGTCGTCGTCGTCGTGGTCTCATCGGAGCTCTGCCATCGCCAGATCTCCATCATCACCAACGTAAGGGTCTCCATCATCTGCCGCTGCCTTCAGTTGCAGGCTGCAAGCCCTAGCTTGGGTAAAAGGCAGAGGGAAAGAATCTATAGGGTCAATTGGGTTTGATTTTTTGAACCTGACCTGACCCGTTAAGTGGTTAGCCAGTTGGGTTTAGTTGTGGGTCGGATCCACTAACCCAACCAAACCCGACCCGACTCAGTTAGATTGAACCTGAGTTGACTCAGTTATTCAACTCGGCAGTTCAACTCACGGAGTTAACTCAGTGAATCAGCTCAGTTACAACATGCACAGTTTCAGTCTAAAGCCCGTTTCTCGCCTGTTGGGATTCTGTTTCAAGTTCTGTTCGAGACGTTGGGTTCGTGACTGAGCCTCGGAGTCACTGAAAAGATTTCATATCACTTGAGCAATAGATCCGATCTCCACGAGCTCGTCTTTGGTACCAATATTGTTTCTGCAGCAAAAAAATCAGCATTTCAAGCTATATTTTCAGCCCAATTTGAGTCCCGTTCGAGCCATTGAGATTCTTGGGTTACCTCTGATCTTTATGCACTAGTACAAAAGTTTATTCATGAAATTTTACTTTTGTGAAAAATATATAAATACTGAAGCTGATGACAAGTGAAAAGGGACATGTATGCGGCTCTCATATACTTTCGGGGTTCTTATGATCATAATGGATATGAAAAGTGACAACCATCTTGAATATTTTTTTTAGCTATTTCTCCTTGATACCGGAGCATAAGTGCCATTATACCCAAGTGAAACTGGCTGGAGTAGTTTATTGGTGGTGGAATGACAACCATGGCGACTGTCGAAATTGGTTTGTTCACAAGATCTTCGTGCTCGGTATGCTCCACACCTCGAGACTATAATTTAACGATCTAGTCGATAAATGTAAGGAGCTCTTAGCTAACATGGGGAAGATTCTAGAAAACATGACTGCAAAGAGTGCAGATCCAGGGCCGCCAACCCTTGTCGAGTCCGAAGTTGTTGCTGAGTTGGCACCACTGCAAGAAGAGATCCTCCCGATTTACAGAAGTTAAAGAGCTCTCTAATGAGACCCTTGTAGATATTCTAACAGAGCATACCTTGTTAGTACCACCTTTAGCAGTTACGATGGTCTCGTTTTTTTTGAGATCACCTGATTTGTACGACTCATTACAGATCTTTCTACAAGAGACAGTTTCACATGAGACTGATGCCTTGGCATGTGGGTTAGTTTTCAGTGAAGCTGAGTTGCCTTACTTTGCTGCACATATCTCGCTCGAGCTACCAACGACTGCCACTGGTCTGTCACGGGTTCAGTTTCACTTTCGCTACCTTAGTGTCGATGTGATGCATTAGTGCTGCTGTCACGGTCACCACCATGGCCCGATTGCTTCGTGAAGGGTGCTCTCACTCGACAGGGTCGAGTTCCTCTCACCCAGGGGGAAATGATGAGGACATCACGTGCTGCCTTCATTTCATTTAGTCATTTTTTGAGTTGTAGTTCATTTTGTCTAGTTGTATTTTTTTTCATGTGGGTGTTTAGTACTACATCGATTATTTATTAGAACTGTACTTTTGTAAAACCTATAAATATGCCCCATATTTTTTTTATCAGTACATAATGAATAAGTGAGAATTTTCAGTTTAAATTTTTTGAGCTTTTAAGTTCTTGAGATCGGGGTTTGAAGCCCGTGGTGTAAGGTGTGCGAAGCCCAAATTTATCATTTTCTTAAATCCTAATTCTTGTTCCTATTTCTTCATTTCAAAATCCTAGTTTTTCTTTTCTTAGATTGAAAGTGATTGTGATCCTCCCGTATTACATCAGGGCCTTGTCAAAGAGTCTCTAAGACAGCTGGTCTTGATTGTTTTCTAGTTGGTAAGATCAGCATATAATCATAGGAGGTTTCAAAGAACCACTGCATTCATAGAAAGTTGACTTGTGAAAGGTTATGAAGGTCTGCTTGGCCACATGAATAATAGATGAAACAAAAAAAAATGTCAGAGTTAGAAGTGTGATGACAACCCTTCTCAAGCAGATGAGATTATGAGGACCATCAGTGCTGAACATATGCATGTGGCTATAATGAACAAACTTTGGTAGTTTCGACGACGGCAAAACCTGAACTAAGAACCCCATGAGCTTGATGCCATTTTGGGGAATGATTTAACAGCATCAATAGCACAGTCACATTGCTCAAGGAGCATCTGTAGAGATTTCTGAATGCCTCCTCTTGGGTGATGTGAATTTAGAAGAGTGCTTGGGTTTGGTGAGAGGGAGGGAAACTTACAAAGAATAGCTGGTCTGTACAGTTCAATTAGTTGTGGGTTGAGTAAAAATATTGGTCTAGTTGTGTAGATTAGAAGCTGTTAGGGTTGTTTATGTAATCTAGTTATATTCCAAAACTCTCAAGTCACTTTCCACATTCTTCCTTTTTCTGTGTTCATTGTCTTAACGTGAACTATTCAGTTTTCACCAAGTTCACAATGTATCAGTTCAACAGTAAGCTCTTCACATATTTTCCTCTTCTCTTTATTTTTTTTTTCTTTCCTTTTTTCCTTTCTTTCATTTCCTCATTCTCCCCCTTTTTGTCTATAACTAACTATTCTGATTCTTTAAGTTGTTATTCTGGTGTATATAATCTATGTACTTGCACACTTACCATTTACACACAAATTAGCATATGTTTTTTCCCTTCTTTTGTTAGGTGGGTTCAAATTTCTAATTGCGTAATAAGTCATTCATCCTCCTGATAGTTTTCATTCACAAAGGTCCATTTTGTGTTTGATGCTTATGTAGAGCTTAAAAGTCTATTATGCCATTTCTTTTACTTTCTATGCAATCCTATGGATTTGGCTATGAATCCTTTGTGGACATTCAGCTCTAGCAAAGTCTTTTGTATTTAAAGTAAGAACACGTCTTGAATATATATATATATATATATATATATATATATATATATATATATGTAGACTTGTGTCCTTTCAAAAGGATTTGAGGCCGAGTCCTTCCCACTCAAACACCAACATCCGACATTCGAATACAAGATCCACTCCATTGAAGTTGATCTATATTATTTCAAGTATCTATAAACTAAAAATCAAATGTTTTGAGTATTTTTTGTCCATCCATCAAGCGGCGCAAAATGGACGGCCGAAAGTAGTGAGTTGGTTAGATATATGTCTTTAAAGATACAAATTCTCGATCCTGCCATTCATTATGATCTAAACATTTAAAACCCATACAAACTAATTTTTGTTAGGTTTCAAATATTATACACCGTTAAACTAACCAACTCACTATTTAGATCGTCCATTTTTTCCTACTTGATGCATGGGCAAAAAGAATTCAAAATACTTGATTTTTGGTTTATAGATACTAGAAATAATATAGATCAACTTCAACGGAGTGGATCTTGTATTCGAATGTCGGAGGGTTAAATTTGAGTTGGAAGGATCCGGGATCGAATCATTTTGGAAGGACATAAGTCTCTCTCTCTCTTTACACACACACACACACACACACACACATATATATATCATTCCGGAAGGATTTGAACCCGAATCTTTCTTACTCAAATACAACCCTCAAACATTCGAATACAAGATCCACTTTGTTGAAGTTGATCTATATTATTTCAAGTATTTATAAACCAAAAATCAAGTGTTTTGAATACTTTTTGCCCATCCATCAAGCGGCGCAAAATAGACGGTCGAAAGTATTGAGTTAGTTAGATCTATATTTTTAGGCATACAAATTCTCGATTCAGACATTTGATCATGATCTAAAGATTTAAAAACCCCTACAAACTAATTTTTGTTAGGTTTCAAATGTTTTACATTGTTAAACTAACCAACTCACTATTTAGGCCGTTCGTTTTTCTCCTACTCGATGCATGAGCAAAAAGTATTCGAAACATTTAAGTTTTAATTTATAGATACTTGAAATAACATAGATCAACTTCAACGGAGTGGATCTTATATTCGAATGTCAAATATTGGTATTTGAGTGGGAAGGATTCGGCCTCGAATCCTTCCGGGCTTTCGGAATGACACAAGTCTCTCTCTCTCTCTCTCTCTCTCTCTCTCTCTCTCTCTCTCTCTCTCTCTATATATATATATATATATATATATATATATATATATATATATATATATATATATGCGTGCAAATTGCCATATGTTGTAGTTGCATAGAAGGTAATATATTGATCAGTCTATTAAAGGGATTGTTGATTATTTTCAATTATGACATGTTTCATTGATACCTTTAACTTAGATTGTTTGCTTTGTCTTTTAGTAAAAGAAAATCTTTTTTATTGTAATATTCTTCCCAACTTGATATACATATGAAAGTTATGTTTTTATTTGAATGTAAATTTTCCTAACCCGTAGATCTGTTTCAATAGGTTAAAGTGGTTAATGTGTTTAAATCAAGAAACAAGGATAACTTGGAAGGTAATTTATTTCCAGTTTTCCTTTCCATACATGTTCTGCACCCCTTGTCTTACGTTTCTAGCTTTAAATGTATGTCTTTTGAAACTGTGTATAGCAACTGTGGAAGACTTCCAAGAAAAAGAAAGATCATATGGATCCCTTATGATGGAGAGACTGACAGGAAGTGAACATGGCCGTATTGATCATGTTCTTCAGGTGAGTGAACTCTATCCTTACCTTTCACTATCAAGTACGGTAATAATGTAGTATTGCAGCATTATTGTTTCCATGGTTTTTTTTCCCCATCTTTCTGCTTCATTAATATGTAAGCAGTACTATGAAATAATTGACTTTTTTGTGTGTGTTATATTTAGAGAGATTGCTTTAAATAAACACAAACAGCAACACGTTATGAGGCTTCATTACTTACTCCACAGTTGGGGTTGCTCACTAAGGTGTCTTCTATTGGTTTGAATACTTATATTATGATGTTTTCCTACTTCACTAGCAAGCTCTTTAGGTAAATCATAAAGATTAGAAGACCAACACTTAAACGCACAAAGATGGACTCATGATTCTGCTAGGCTAGTCATGGTCTTTTGGCACTTCTATATTTTGAGGCCTCCAGATAAGGCTGAGGCAAAAAATTGTGAATGCCAGAGGTTGAACAGAAGATGTTATTAAGATTCTTCGAAACCTTTAGGTTTTATTGCAACACTTTATCATTATTGACCAATTTGTAGTTCTATTGGAGAGCAGTCAACTTCCAGGCATCTACTCTTGGTTTTTAGTGAAGGTATCTATTATCAGCTGTTCACTATCAACTCTTGAAAGGTGTGGGTTGGTACTGTGCTTCCTTCCTATGTAGGATTATAAATGCGATCATATAGAAATATTTTGAAAGGTGGGAAGAGAAATGAAGAGGAGTTCAGCGAGGAAGAGTAGCTGGTGCCTTAGAATGAGGTCGTCCTCCTCTAAATTTATATTACCATTGCATATATAGAAAGTGTCAAATTACCCTGAACGCTCTCCCTCAAGTTGAAACATTGATGCCAATACGAAGATTTGTTAATGACCCTTTTACAAAGGCTTTGGGGAACATGTCTCCCAATTGACACCGCAGTTTATTGGTAGTAGTGATCTTCTTCGCCTGTATTAATATTGCATGTATAAAATGACATTAGGCTTCTCTCTGTTTCGTTTTGGTTTGTTAGGAATATAGATATTTACTTGATTATCATTTGACATCTTTATTTCACCCTTAGTCAGGAATCTCATTTCTTGTAAGTTATATCTTTCCAACAACATTTAGTGTGCTTCAGCGGTGCGGCTGTCTTCTGCTTCAATGTTTGATCTTGGCACCACATCTTTATTGCTTCTCCATTTGACCAGATTACGTCTACAATGGTACATTATCCACCAATAGGTTCTCCATCCAAATTAATATCTAGCACAATTTGCATCTGAAATGCAATAACATCATATCATGAGAAGCATGGTC
Organism: Agave tequilana; assembly: GCA_038442645.1. Taxonomy (NCBI): domain Eukaryota; kingdom Viridiplantae; phylum Streptophyta; class Magnoliopsida; order Asparagales; family Asparagaceae; genus Agave; species Agave tequilana. Next base: position 92,532 of record JAVJIF010032598.1, read on the forward strand.
CTTTTCTTGAAGCCACATTTTCTGTATATTGTCTCTATTAAGAATTATCTTACAAAACATACTAACAGAACCGACAAAATAATACACCCCTGAGAACTGTAAAGCCACAGTGCCACACTACAAAGAGTACACAAACACAATAGGAACCTCGTCATATTCCCTCTTATACGACACTTCTACTTTTTTACTATGAGTTTGTCATCCCATAGTCCCATAGCTTCTAGAGTCAGACATTTAGGTTAGCCCTGGAAAGAACTTGTATAAATCCTATGAAAAGTCAGGCTAATGTCACCTCAGTTTCCATAAAAGAAAGCCAGATGGAAGAAAGTTCGACATCCTGGATCTCTGTTGCTAGAACTATGAAACATTATTGGGTTCCTGTGAGAAGAGGGCATAAACAGTACACACCTTCTTCCCCTGCGGCAATGAGAAGCTATCCCTATCTTCATCAACATTTAAATCTTTATGTTTGAATGTTCTTGTACCTGGCGGTCATCATCTTTGGTTAATGCTTCATGAACCAGCCCAGGTTCTTCACCTGCAACTGCTTGGAAGTCTCCAGATGGGACATGAAAGGTGCGACTTCTCAAAGATTAGGACAGGCTATTTTGCTAGCTCCAGTTAATTGTTGGGTTGTCTGCTGGATTGTTGAATAATAAAAGTTCCAGTGCTTCCATAACTTCAACCAAGTAATGCCAAAAGATCCACCTGAAATTATATCACATGCATTAGACTTGCAGGCTTAGAAGCCAAATACCAAATCATTCACAGAAACCGAGGGGAGATTCAAGCAGAGGATGAGTGCTCGATAAGAGCGACTGGATTCACTTTGCACACACCCCCCCCCCCCCCCCCCCCCCCCGGCGCCCCGCCGCTGGTCTTGTAATTTTATATTATCGGGTGCCGCAACCAAGAGGAAAAAAAGGGTAAAATACAGCTAAATAAATGCCCTAAAGTTGCACTCATTCTAAGTACATTGTGCTGTTTTTTTTTTACAGTTAAATATGCTAGAGGTTTTTTTTTTATTATTTTGACTTTATAGCTCGCTATCTTCTAAATTAGCTGGACATTTTTGCCCTCTAATTCAAATTCAATGATCCTTCTATCCTCTTCTTGTTCCTCCAACTTCATCTCCTTGTTAATTTTCCTTTATGTTATCAAGTGCTCCAGTTTTTTCACATTACTTTTCTGTTATGCATTGTAGCTTGGTTAATCTTCTCCCTATTAACTTTTGTTGATGATGCAGGACAAAACATTTCAGCACCAGTACATATCTGCTCTAGGAGCACACACGTAAGCCCATACTAAACATCCTCCTCATCTTCTTGCTTCTAACCAGTTACTACTCAACTTATTTTGTATATTTCCCCTGAGCTTAAAAAAAAAAAATGAAGTTCTGGCGGTACGATTCCCTGAGCATTGTTCTGTGGATGTGAAACAGAAATTATTGGCGGGATTATGATACAGCTCTATTCATTCTTAAACACTTGTATTGTGATATACCTGAGGAGCCTGATGACCTGCCAGGTGGTGAAGGCAGTTCACGATGCCAGAGGAGGCCTATAACCCTTTTCTACGATAAGGATTCATTGGAGGAAGACTTTCCTTTGACATTCTCTGACAGTTCATTTGTCAGGGAGTTTTCAAGGAAAGCAAGGAAAGCCATGAGCAGCTCTTCTTTGTGATTGAGATACTTTTATCGGCATAGCTGGGTGAGTAAATTGTTGTTTTAATTATCTTTTCCATCTTGGCTTTACTACTAGAATTTCCTTTTGGCTGCATCAAAATCTGTTCATGTAGGTATTAATATTATAATATGAGCAGTAAAATGAGACATGCATGATGCAGGTGGCCTGCTTATTTAATATGCCAGTTTATGAAATCCATGAGCGCTCATTGCGTCCGTGATTGTGTGGGTGCGAACGTGTGCGTGTAGGGGAAAAAATTGGACTTTCATTTCCTGAAAATAGTGTTTGTGAATACATCAGTTAATTATTTCTATTTTAAAGTGAAATATTAATGAACTCTTGAGCAGTGGGAAAATTTTGTTTATCTGGAAAACTAACAATCGGTATATCCCTTTCACTTTTTGCACAAAAAGGAGTACAAAATCCATTTGAAACACTCTTGAAGCCTATATACATAAGACTGTTTAAAAAGAAAGGCGGAAAAAAAACATATTTTTGGAAAAATCTTTGTTGACGTATTTTAAACATGTTCTTTTTACTAGTTTTACATTTTCTGAAAGTATTTATCAGTTTTGAATAATTATTTAATATTAATTTTCTGTTGATAATTTTTTAATCCTAGATGTTATTTTGTCATAGTTTTTGTTAGTAAACAACAATTATCTACCAATCAAAAATAGAAGTAAGAGTATTGGATATTTTTTAGTATTGGAAAGTATCTTTATTGGATATGTATAAATTTAATTGGCCAACATATGACATTGACATATGATGATAAATTCGGTCTCTCCAATCCGTTATTTGAAGTGTATTCTTTTTTCCCTCTTTCCAAGCCGCGACACTTCATGATGATATTATCAAAAATGTTAGTAGTGCAATTTCAAGGAAAATACATTGGCAGCATTATGTGAGGAAAATTTCAAGAAAACTAGAGCGTGTTATATCAGTCATCCTCCATTTTGCTTTGGGTTCGATACATTAAAAGGCACTTTCAAGTTTGTCTATGCCATTATTTCTTGTGAAGCTGAACTCCATTTTTCTTTATGTTCTCTGTAGGAAAACATACATACGGCAATACGAACAGCTGTGCCTTGCATCGCCTGGGAGACAAATTCCTTCTTTTCAACATATACGCATCCGTGTGTGTAAATTTGTATGTATTGTATATTCTACTAGGTTTTAGATCAAAGGGCATATTATTTTGTTATTAGTAGATGTGTGCTGTAGCCGTAGACAGAGTCGGGACTTTTAAATTTGGCCATGTATCAGATTGTCAGGGTAGTGCAAATTTAGGAAATGTTGGAACATTCACTGATATGATACAGCCAAACTAGAACATCCAGATAGTTTCCATATAACCAAGTGTGCTACTAATTTACAGCATAAATCAGGAAATAATGATTTGAATGTATTGATGTTGAAAATTTTATTTAAGACAAAATGTTGAAAGTTTAAATGATATATGTAGATTTCATTGTTTTTCTATATTTTAATTGTTTATTGTTTTGGTTTGCATGTGACTTCGACCATAAACATGGCCATTTTGTGTTCTATTACAGGTGCCTGTGCCATGGTCTCTGTGACCTAAAGTGACATACCTTCTGCTACTTGACAAATATGTGAAAGACATATTACCTGAAATTATGAAGAGAAGCTCTCCCCAAATTTTTTCTTAAAAATCCTTAATGTTTAGCTTGAAGTTTGATGTCAACTCTCTTTTAAGTTTATACACTAGCGATCAACAACTAGTTAGGTTTGCGGGAGCTAGTCTTGTTTGATTGCATGATAGGTTAGTAAGTGTGTTGTCTAGATGCTTTTAAACCTTAATTTACTTTATTAATAATTATTAAAAAATGAATTTTTTTAGATATGTATTCTGCAAATATCTTATATTTGAGAAATTTATCTGTGATTTGATATTGCTTATTTACCCCGCGAATCTATTGAATCGATAAATTTTACCCTTATGCTGTTACTGATTAAGAGTCAATAGAATTTTTTTTTTTTTTGCTGTTAAAACACTAAAAATGACTAATCTACTCCCTCCGTGATTCGCACCTTAATTCTAATCTTATTCCTTTTACCTTCCTTGTTCTCTTCTCATGAGGAACTACAATTAGAAGAAATAAATCAGTAATAAAAATTTTTTATAGAGAACAAAAGAGAGGAAAGGGAGAGAGTGGTTGTTAGGAGACTGCGGAAAAAGAGAGGCAGGGTGGGAGGAGAGAGAGAGGTCGCAAGAAGAGAGAGAGGGGGAGGGGGGGGGGGGGGAGTGGTTGTTAGGAGACTGCGGAAAAAGAGAGGCAGGGTGGGAGGAGAGAGAGGTTGGGGGGCGGGGGGGTGGCCCGGGGGGGGGGGGGGGGGGGGGGGGGGGGGGGGGGGGTGGGAGCGGGGGGTGGCGGAATGAAGAGAAAGAGGGGGATCTACAACCACCCCCTTCTCTCTATATTTTTTTTTTTTTTTTCTTTTTGTATAAAAAATAAGGGTATAACATGTATTTTTTTGTATTCTATCTGAAAAGTAACAATAAGGGTATAATTTTTGAGGGATAAATTTCTAAATATGAAAGCTTTGAAGGGTACATATCTAAAACACTTAAATAATTTAATTTTGGAACAGTTTTCAGCGAAAGTAGGGTTGGTTAAACCAAAATAGTGAAGTGGATGAGTTATTGAATTATGCTTATGATGCAATTATTTTTTTGACCTCTCAAACATTTAAATTCCCAAGTATTCTACTTTGTTTGTGTCAACAAACATTTTGAAATATCTTATGAAACACAACCTTTGTTATTATGAAGAGGTAAAAAAAAAAGGAAAGAAAAGAGAGCATTTTCGTGATTCTAAATTCCAGAATTGAGAGATACATACCCCAAGAATCATATTTTTGCCTGCCAGCAGACGAAAACACACAGAAACTACAGAATATACATTTCTTTTTACTTGATACATACCCGGACGTATACCCCCCCGCCCCCAACCCCCACCCACACCCAAACACCCACCCACACACACACACACACACACACACACCCCCAGATCATCTGACCAAACGGAGTGCAGCCTCTAAACTCTCCTCCCGTGGAACAGATTGCTCACCACAACCACGCCTGATCCATCAGGATTCATGTCCATTGCAAACAGAAGCTCCACACACTGTTCTTTGATTCTATGATCGACCACCTCGAAATCGATGTTCTTGTATTGCTTCATATCCTCACAGGGGTCTCCGACTCTGAGCTCGGTCACGTGGTCGAGGTCTAGAGACCCTAACTGTGCTTTGATCCGTTTGGTTGCTTCGTGGTCGCGGCGGACGCAGATGAGGCGGCTGCCCAGGTGTGTTGCGGCGATGGCGAGGGCGAGAGTCGAAGTTGAGAGGCCGCCGGATGCAATGTCGACCATTAGATGAGCTTGGTTTCCTGCGGCGAGGGCTGATATGAACTCCCTGCTCTCAGGCTCTACAAGCTTCCTAGGACTGTTCGTGATGCAATCTTGGTTGCAGAGATCCTTATGCTGTAAGGAGAATAGAACGCTTAATCGCTGGAAATTTTTTGAAATCATGCATGTAGCATGATTGTTTCTGTATTAATATCCTTAATATCGACTGTTAATACCACGCAGAATGTTTTTCCAGTGTGAACGTAAATGTAATAAGAACGGTGTGAGCATAAACGTAATAAGAAAAGAGAGAGAAAAAAATAAAAAAATAATGTTACACCCACCAAAACTTGAATTTGTAACCGTCAATAACTTAGATTTATAAGTTACTACTTATGTTAGAGCTCAAAAGTATCATTATATTAGTAAAAATAATCTAAAACGAAGAGATTATATATTAAAAAAAAAGTTACAAATTATATATATTATTTCATTATTTAATAAAAATCCAGTGTAAGTGTCCTCCCACACTGGGTTGTACGCCCACACTATCCCTGTCAGTAACATCAGTCATAATAGTTTTGATATTACCTCATGTTATAGATATGATATCTAATATCTTAAAATCTAATACGATATTTCTGATATATAGTGACTAATTTTTAAAACCATGATTGATATGGACGGAGTGTATCAGCTTGACAGCATGCGCACTGGCGGACCTACATAGGGGCGAGTGGGGGCGGTCGCCCTCACTGAAATTTGGTCGCCTCCCCCACAACCCCACCTCCTCCGCCCGCTCCCTCGTCGGCCTCCTTCACGACACCATCTCTGTCTGTTCCTAGCTCGCCATCGTCGATCTCGTTCTCATCGTTGTTGTGGGGTTCGATTAGGACCTTGCAAACGTCTTCGGCCATTGGGATTGGGGGGGGGGGAGGGGGAGGGGGGAGAGAGTTGGGCATTTTGAGATTGGTATTTAATTTGGGAGGAGAGAGAGTTTAGAGATGCTTGATGAGGGAAGAGGGCAAGTTTAATTTAGGTTTTCGATGATTTGATGTTTTAGTTTTGTAACATGGGCTTTGCTTCATTGAGAAGCTTCTTATTTTCTTTTTCCCATCTTTGGAGATAGATTATTATTGATGATGGGTCAACCTAAAAGATAGTTGAGCTTTAGATGCACATAATCAGTTTGATGAAATTCCTATAAGGGATGTTAAATGGGATGGTAGTAAACTATCAGGCTTCTTCTGAAGGGAATGAGGATGCGAATGCAGGGTTATTAGTTGGGTGAGAATGTAAAGATGGAGAGGTTGAATGTGAGTCTTTTTACTGCCAAAGGTACTTCAAGTGCTTTGATTGATTTTGCAGATTATACAATGGATCTGAAGACGCTTAGACCGGCCTTGTAGTTATGACATGTAGCTGGAATGGATGCTTCTACTTACCTTCTCTTTCGGAAGACCGAAGTCCCTAATCGGATTACCCGGTGTGCTACGTATTCTGAGTTCTTGGACGAATATCATTGCCATAAGGAACTGCAATTCAAGTGGGTAAGAGTCTTTGAATTGGAGTCACGGAAGAGCAATTCAAGTGGGTTGAGGTTTCGAGTATGGCAGATTCTGCACATTTCTTGTTGAGAGCTCATTCGTCTGTTGTTTGGTGGCTGAGTTTCTAGGATGCAGAGAAGACTGCATCATTTCAACGTCGTTCGCAGTTCTCCTCATGATGGAAATGGTGAGCCTTGGGTTTACTACCTCGATGTGTTTGGTATGAAGCAGAAGATGTACGAGTTGATGACTATCCTCTGGAGGACGACGAGCATCACGAAAGGCATGTGCAGTGCTACCTGGTTTGCACCAAGTTTTCACTAGATCTTGATGAAAGGTATGTTTTGTTTCGTTGCTGATACTCAATTCGCTCTAATTTTATTACTTTTGAATACATCAAAAAATTTGTTCTTGGTAGAGAAAAAATAATCAAAAAATTCTTTCATCGAACTCATCTAGAAATTACGCGCCTTCATTATTATCGCATTGAAATATTTTATGCGATAATAGATATGCAACTTTTAGAGTAGAATAATTGATTTAATGAAGTGAACATCGAGTTGTTATTGTGTATGACTTGTCTGAGTCCAACCGATTCATTTTCCGTCCCAATTGAGTGAAAAATCCTGCGTACGCTACTGAGCGTGCGTGTAGACTTTCATGACATCCAGCGGTGACCGCTCATTTGATTAGGGGAAATAATCGAAGAGAGGAGACAAACTACACACTACAAATCTACAAACAATCAAAATTTTAGGAAGCAAATGAACAAGACAAACAAGGATGGTTTTCATGTTCGCACACTTAATGGACATCCCAACGGAGTCGTGTATGATTGGAGAGCATGAAAAGGTACTGACACGTGTCCCTTTCCCACATGGGCCAAAAGTCAATCACTGCTCTCTACTGTTTGACTTCAGAGGGAGCTGAGAGCATGGGGTCATGTGAAGAAGGGCGGGGTCCTCGGGCCCCAGTTTTCGGGTTAATTTTTCGACACGTGTCCAGTGCTAGCCTTCGAAAGGGACAAGTGTCCCAATAGGTCTGCTGGCCTCAGACCTAGGGGTGCCACCGGATACGGATTATCCGCGGATATCCGCATCCGAATCCGCCTCCAATCCGGCTACGGATATTATTTTTTCACATCCGTCAATATTCGTATCCGTATCTATATCCGAAAGGTAGGTGCGGATACGGATATGGTAAAAGTAATATCTTATTCGTATCCGATCCGATATCCGAATGTTGCGTGCTTCATAATGATATCGGTATGGAGAAGACTATTCTTCAATGGAATAAGATATTAAATTTTGATATTTTGAGTTGGTGAAAAAATAATAGTGAAAAGTATTCGATTCTTACAAGAGCATCACATGATATTTTGAGTATTTCGACATCAACCATGTCATCCGAATCGGCATTTAGCACCGGAGGACGTGTAATCTATTGTTATAGAAGTCAAATGACAATGAATACAATGAATGTATTGATATGTACACAATAATATCATAGTATGTATCACATTTAATATTGTAGTAGATGAGATAAAAGTAATATAAGTATTTCTGTTTAATTTATCTTTAACCATATCCATTTTTAACATATCCGATTAGTATCCGCATCCGATCTACTAATATCCGATTTATATCTGATATCCGATTTTGACGGATACGGATATCATTTTTTCACATCCGTCAATATCCGTATCCGTATCCATATCCAAAGGTTGGGTGCGGATATGGATATGATAGAGGTAATATCCGATCCGTATCCGATCCGATGGCACCCATACTCAGACCTCACATGGAATTGTGAGAGGGAGGGAGGTTGAATACTTGAATTTGGTCACCCATGAAGATTTTTTTCTTCTTCTTAATTTAAATTTGTGAGCATGTGATTTGAAAGTTTGGTATAGACCTGTATATTGTTGAGCCGAATAATTATTAATAAATACTACTACTACAACAACAGCAGCAGCTAAGTCATTTGTCTCAAATATTTAGGGTAGGCTACATGAACCAAAAGAGAATTACGTTAGATCGGGCACATGGCTCATTCCTATCGAGCAATATGACTTCATTAAGATCTTTAGTCTTTATATCTTGTCATATTACCTTAGGCGGTTTTTTCTCATCATCTCTTATATAGAGGCTTTACCCATCTTAGTACGAATATCCTTTCTCACTTTCTCTCTCCTCGTGTTACCACACATTCAACGAAGCATGCGCATCTCTACTATACTCATCTTCTGGGAATGATATCTCTTTATAGTCCAACATTTTGTGCCATATAACAAAGTTGACCTAATAGTAGTCCTATAAAACTTTCCCTTCAGTCACAACGGAATGTTACGATCACATAAAACTCCGGTTGCGCTCCTCCATTTCAACCAGCCGGCTGAATCTTATGGTTGACATTACTATTGATCTCCCCATACTTTTGGATAATAGAACTCAAGTATTTAAAATGACTGCTCATCGGTATTCCTTGTCCAACTAGTCTCACAATACTATAATCTCGGATTTTCTATTTACTTAAATTATTAATAAATAATATTAATAATTTAAAATACTTATAAACTATATAAAATCTATATTTAAAATTAAGTAATAATAAAAATTAATAAAAATATAAAAATAAATCGGTATACCTAACTACATCATTAAACACTTGTATCGATCAGTATATCGAGTTTAGAGATGGGTACAAATCAGACATATATATTATGCTGTACCGCTACCAAAGCGCCACCGATACTTGTATGCCGGCCAATGTGATATACCAGTTTACGTCAAATACTTGAACGACTGAGCACGGTGGCTCAAAAGTTCATACAAGAGAGAGAACACGAATACACTCTGTTTCGCGAACTAGTCAGGAGACTGGAACCGACGTTTATGCAATATTACCTATTGTTGAAGTTGGAAAAACAACGTAAAGAGATGGGGATGCAGATTGATGTAATATAATGTTTTACGGTGTTTGGTTGGTAATGTAAAGTTATAAGTGAGAAAGTATATTGTGTTTTGTGGCGTTTGATTGTCGTAGTATGTAAGTCGTAAGTGGAAAAGTTGACTACAAAATTAACTGTTTGCTGATTTAAAAAGTTTTAATATTGTAAATAAATACTAAAAATTCTAAATATTAAAAAAAATTAATATTAAAATAAAAATAATACAAATTTGCATGACAACAAAATTAACTGTAAGTGGGCTGTAAATGAGTGTTAATTGGGATGCAAGTGAGTGATAGTGGGCTGTAAATGAGTGTTAATTGGGATGCAAGTGAGTGATAGTCGAGTTGCACAAGTCATTTACGAATTACGGTCCAAACAAACGCCGTAATTGTAATTGAGTTGTAAGTTATTTACGAATTACAGACTTATACGACAACTTTTCTATTTGCTTTTATGTAAATTATATTTTCAAGTTGTCGCGTTAAAGGCTTTTTAATGAAACACAAGACATTTCTACCCACTGTTTTCCTTTATAAAAATAAAAAAGAGAAGTTCTATGTTTTCATTTGGATAGGACTTCTTCCCAAAATATAAGTTTCATAATAATTAATTACAATTTAGTTTACAATTTTTTTAAAATATCTTCTTGCAACAAAGTTTATCTTGAATCTAGGATATAATCCCAATCTCAAACTCTTTTTGAGTCAAGTTACGGTGACTTCATTTAGCCTTCTCGCTTCATCCTTTTGAGGAGATGAGTTCAAATCCTAATCTCATCATCACGTCAAAACAAAACTTAAAACTACAACAAGAAAGACAAATGCTTTGGTGTTGTGTCTCTGCATACTTTGTAAGAAGGCCAATCATGACAGGATACTTTGCAAAAAAAAATTTATTTCTCTTTTAAAATTCTTTAGCAACTTCAAAGCGACAGACGTCAGTTCATTCTCATGCATGAATTGACTTCCAAGAGATCGACTTCCAAGAGGACTTTTCTTGTGTTTGTGAGGAATGAAACCAAGCATAGATACATGTTGTAAGAATCTCAGAATATGCAATTTTGGAACAAGAGTCCATCGACTCTTAACCTGATCTTCAGCAACGAGAGGGCAAAACGCTGCGCCGCGTTCAACTCCAGAGATTGCACGAGGGCGGGGTGATTCATACAAGCCTTCCCTCGTGGAAGAATTCGAGTTTGTAGCATACTACATGCTATATTGGAATTGATTGACAATTTTTTTAAAACACTGGAGAGCAGTAACATCAAACCCTATATTTCTGCCCAGATGTGACTTGTACAAAACCCCTAGAAATCTCTGTAAAAATATAGTCTCAAAATCAATAAATGCAGAGATTTTGAAAGAAACAGTGAAAATTTACCCCATATTTAATAAAATGGTAAGAGTGTTGTTTTAATTAATTTAATCTTTTTTTCCTCCAAGCATAATAGATTTGTTTCAAGAAGAGCACTGGATTGGTCTTTTGTCCAAGGTGACACCGAGCACCCAAGCCCCAGACAGGTCTCGACATCCACCAGCACCCCTAATCACTAAATAGGTATAGACGTCCTGCGTGACTGCTAGCACCTAAATAGAGTCAGCCACATTATGTATGTGTACCTACTTAATGCACTTTAGGGTTGGCTATTGGCGCAGCTCGGCCCGATTCGACCTGCACCGATTAATACTGTGCAATAGAGTCGCATCGTACGAATATGAGTCAATCTGTATTCGACCTATATAATATACAGGTCAATAAGGGTTCGACCCGTCTCAATTTACAGGACGGGTCCGATCCATCCCCCCACCCCCACCCCCACCCCCCTCCCACAAAAAAAAAAAAAAAAAAAAACAAAAACTTATGAGAGGGAAAAATTAGTGGATCACCCTTATATTAGTTTTTATTTTATTTTTTTACCCACAATTTTTTTAATTTTTTTTTAATAAGAGACCGATCCAACCCGTCTCATGCGAATCCGGACAAATCAAGTCAAGAGAAAAATTAGTGGATCACCCTTATATTAGTTTTTATTTTATTTTTTACCCACAATTTTTTTTTAATAAGAGACCGATCCAACCCGTCTCATGCGAATCCGGACAAATCGAGTCAAGAGAGCCGATTCGTTCCCTGAATTTTTGATTCGTCCTTGACTCGTAACGAGACAGATTCAACCCATTCGTTTGAATTCGTCTAACAAACGGGTCGAATCAACCCGGTTCGTCCCGTTAGCCATCCCTATTAGCATCTAGGTTGTCCACTTAGGCTACTTTTTATAACTATGAATAGAAAGATTACAAGTGTCGATTTTATGTTAAAACTTCTTTGCAGCTAGGTATGATTTGAATCCCACTTGCACCAAGTAATGGCCTATGCTAAGAAATAAAAATAAAAATATATTATAATATAATATAAAATAATATTATGGTTGAAAATGGACCCGGGCCAGATTCACCACCGCAAACAATACATTGGATTCATGTTTGGATACAAAACTTATGGTTCAATAATTTTCATGTCGTGTCTAGATTCACCACCGTAATTACAAAGCTATAGTTTTGAAGTTCACATACATCTCAAATAAACAGGTCATAAGTGAGTTAAATAGGTCAATGTGTCCAAATGAGCACCCAACCTGTCTAATAAATAAGTTGGACAGGTCGATCAGTTTATGACCTAAACTCACCCAGTCCACAAGTTACAAAAGAGAGCCCAGTTTAGACATGAATGAATTGGCCTATATACGGCTATACCATACATGCCCTAGTCTAGGCACAAATAGCCGAATAGGCCAACCCGTTCGGCATGTGGGCCCCAATGGACTCGGAACACATCATCATGTCATATACGGATATTAACACCCATCAAATTGATAAAAACATTCATCTGATTAATACACTCATCAAATTGATAAAAACACTCCTTAATTTTTCTAAAATTTTCAAAAGCACACCTCTCCTCTTTCCTCTTGCCACCACTTCTCCCCCGCTGCCAGATCTGGCAGGGGGGAGGCGAGGAAGTGAGGGGAGAAGAGGCTCACCCCTCGCCCTCAACCCCCTCCCTCCTCGCCGCCAGATCGGGTGGCGAGTGGGAAAAAAGGAAGGGAGCGTAGAAGGAGAAGAAAGAAAGAAAGAGGGTATTTTAGACTTCTACCCAATGGTTAAATTTGCCCAAAAATTCTGATATTTTCATAGTTATTTGATTTAAGCCTAAATTAATTTGGTGAGTGCCAATATCTGTGCCTGTACTTCTTGAACACATGCTCAGACTCAAACTGAAAATTCATAATGTCCAAAATTTTCATTTTTCTTCTTTTTCTTTTTTGCCCCCTTTCCATTTCTCTTCTGAGCTGTTTGGATTCAAGGAGGTGGGCTGAGATGAGGAAGTGAGACCTGTCGTTTTCTATTTCCGCTGTCTATCCAAACACTGGAAGAGAAAAATAAAAAAAACCCAATTTTCTTCTCTTTTCCCTTTTACACAACCATTTCCTCATTTCTAAGGTGCTATAGTTAATTTTATGGTCATATAAATCTCATTTGTAATAATATATAGCTCAAAACAGTTAATTTTGTGGTCATATAAATCTTATTTGCATTCTAATTACAATCCAAATTTTTTCATAATTAATTTTTATTTTAATATTATTGTACGGTTAAGTTTGTGATCAACCTTTTTACTTCCACTTTCATGTTATGAACTAAACACCAAACACCAGAAAAAGATGTTACACTTCCTAACTGCCATTCAAACACTAGAAAAGAAACACAAATTCTCATTTTTCAAAAAGAAAAAAATCTTACTTCCTACTTCCTCACTTCCACCCACTTCCGAGCACCCAAACAAGTAAACTTGCAGTGAGAAAACTTTCAGCAACCATAAATATTTGTCAATGAGTTGGCATAAAGACAATCAGTAGGATCTCAATGTCTGTCCATATAGCAAACAGCCAACAACTAAATAGTTGTGATGATTTATTATAAACCACTAGTCATTGTCTTATTGCAAACAATTACCATTACCCTTTCAAAAATTAATTAGATAATGTTCACTTACATCTAAATGGCCATGGATGTACAGGACTATGATGCCGTAATGTACCCTTTTAAAAGTTACATTCCGTATCGTGGGGACGCTTCCTGTGTGGATACTCACACAAAGACGGGTTCTAATCGATATCTTTCACGGCATCCTGCATTACAGATGATCCATGGTGAGTATGAGTTCATGGTGATTAGTACATATTTTCCCCCATCTTTAGGAGAAAAAATAAGCACATAATAAGCAACACAGTTGAAAAGATAGAAATAGATGCAATTTCCATACTGCTAGTGATGCATTTTTCCTATGAAAAGGGAGTAGACACGTTCGTTAACACCCCCCACCCCAAAACCCAACTCAAATTTTAAGAAAAGGAAAAAAAAAAAAAAGGAAAAAGGAAAAGGAGTTATTTTCTCTGACAACAATCTGTAACTAAAGCAGAGTATAAATATATCTGGAATACACATTGAGCACATCTTATATGCCAACGATAAATCTCGTCAATTAGCTACCCCCAGAAGCCTATACATGGAATGCTCAACACTTAAAAAAAAAAAGCCCTTGGGCTCTAGGTAAAAGCAACAACTAGGTAAAAGCAACAAGAAAACCCTGCAGCTTTTAAGTGTTCTCAAGGTGAAATGGCCAGTCAGAGATATACTTCTGGAAGACCAAAAATATTAAAGCCACCAACAGAAAAGTTCTTGCACAAACCAAACATCTCCAACAGCCCAAGGTCTCACATACCAGAGACCGGGTTTGAGCTGGATCTTATTACTCAGGTATACGTTGAAGCCCACCTAAATTAAGAATCCTGCTTATTCTGATCCAGGCAAACTACACATAACCACATATCGGAGACATTTTCAAGCTTGGTTAACATACATTCGGGTCCACGGACGAAGGTAGTATAATGAGAACTTGAACATATGGAAACCATACAACAGCCCTTGGATTATGCTCCACTCATCTTGAATCATGTGATTTGGAATTTTGCTATCTAAGATTTCAGGTTATGCGAATCTAGTGAATTTCTCGCCGAGGAACCAAGGACATGAAAGATGACGGAAACCAATTCAACATAAATGCTAGACAATTAGTAGGCTACCATTATCAAGAAACTACCATGACATTGTACTCATTTTTCACTAGCATGTACAGTTTTTATTATTAATAACTACCATCAGACTTTCCCCCTACTTCAGCGGTAACCACCCCTATTAGTTGCAAAGTTAGCATGTTGCAGTGATATGAATTACCCTTATGATATTAATTTTCATTTTTACCTTCACTCTTTTCTTAATCCTCACCTATGTAGCATGGACACTTCTTTAGAACTGTCATACTCGTATCAGACACCAAAACTCCATGGATACACTGTTAGACACATCTTGCTGTGTTTGGGTAAAAAGCTTTGATGTTCAGGTATACGAGGCGGGATATACACAGTTTCTCAAATTGGGTACATGAGATATAAATTTGAGTAATTTGGAGTTCTATCATTTGTTAAATAGTTGGAGTGAATAGCTTCAAGTTAATCTTGTTGACTGTTATTAAGGTCCCTGCCACTGCACCCAAAATTTGAAGTTGTGGTGATGGTTGAAAAAATTAATATTTATACACTAATATGCCCCCCCCCCCCCCCCCCAAAACACACACTTCAAGCGCCTTTTTTTTATGGATCAAAACCTGCGCTTTGACTGTAGGATCACAATATGATGTGAAACGGTGATGCGTGTAAATCAGTGATAAAATAAAACTTTGCTATATTTCATCAACTATACGATCTTAGGTAAAAAAAATAGTTAAAACTAATATGTAAACAGACATATTTTAACAAAATGGACAGTTGCAATCGTACCATTCATAATCTAAATAAGCTAATGCAAGTACGGTTATGATGACAAAAGGTTGCAAAATCAATGTAAAAATGACAAATGCTCACAAGCTCACAGTTTTAAGTGATATCAGATATAATTGATAAAATAATAGAGACAGATATCAACTCGCAAATAAAAGACCGTGTAAAGAAAAGTTACCTATTGAGGATCACAAGGATCTTAGTGGTCTGTAGTGGATGCTGGTGCGTAGATCTTGTCATTACGCTCGTAACGACACAAAGATCGCCTAAATCGGAGTTCGGAGGCGCAAGTTACGGCCCAAAAATAAAAGACGGTGCATTAACGGATATGTTCTTTACTAAACCCGTTAGTGTAGCACGCGCGTCAGATCGTCTTCGCGGGTTTACAACTTAAACTCGAACTTCTTTCTCGAGGCGGGTCAGGTCGGGTGAATTTGAAATTGAAACCCGGTCACCCCTTTCTTCTTCTTCTTCTTTTGTTTTGTTGTTTGACGAGAGGGCCGTCGAACGAGTCGGGGCCAAGGGGCTGTCATCGTTGGACGGCGGTGGATTCGCGTTGGTGGCAAGGAGCGCAGGCTCCGGGACTCAGGCGAGGGAGGAGTAGCGGTGAGGAAGGAGGCAATGCGGGCAAATCTGTGGCGACCTGTTGTGAAAGGCGAACGCAGAGGTGGTGGCGTGATGGTGTTGGCAGCGTCGTCGAGTTGTCGACGAATGTTCTGGTGGTGGGGCAGCGCGAGGAAGAAACCGACAAGGAGGAGAGGAAGGTGTGTGTAGTTGTCAGGCTTGGGAAGGAAGGGGGGAGAGAGAAAACGGAAAGGAGGGCGGGCAAGGCCTGCCGGCGATGCTGGGCAGTCGAAGGAAGATGAGGGATTTTGGGTTGCCGTGAGGGAGAGGTAAGAGAGAAACAGAGAGATTGAGAGAGGGAAAAGATGTGTCTGGGTTGCTGTACTTGGGTGAGAGAAAGGGGGGTCAGAGAAGGGAACACACACAGAAGAGAGAGAGAGGAGAGAGAGAGAGAGAGAGAGAGGAGAGAAGAGAGAGATGGCGGCTGAGATAAGGAAACAGATGAGAGAAAAAGATATGGTTAGAGTTTAATTGAGAAGGAATTAGAGAATAATTAGGAATTCAAATGCTGAACAATTTGATATAAAACCAATCTCTCAATTAAATTTAACAATTAAAATTCTTCATTATCTTTTCAAGTCTAAAACATGAGTCTAATTATAGACTTTACAAAACTTCAACATTCGGGTAAAACCGATGTGGTACAAAACTAAAATAAAACAAAAAATAAAGAAACAGGAAAATACATAAAATTGCACAAAGTTCTTCTCAAATTTGACTTGCGCGCTTTTGTCTTCTTCGGCTCTTGCATCTTGGCTAGATGTCCGCATCACAATATATGTTTGTTCTAACTATTATATAATAAGATTTTCTTATTGTTTAGTAAATTATTATTCTTGATGTCATATATCAAATAATTTCACACTTGTTATGTCCACTAGTCAATATTATTATTTTACTCTTATGAATCAATTAGTGGTTCAGTTTAAATACTTCATAAATCATAGTATTTCATGGTTCATCATGAATTTGTTTAATTAATTTGTCTTGAATTTTCTCTCATCAAAGTCAAAAGTTAGATGTTACTTGTTAGTATATTATCATTATATAACAATCTCCAATTTTCCTATTTTTTAGAATTTTTTTTCTCTGTGACACGGATCCGTCTCCGTGTTTGTGGTTCATAGATCCCTCGCGTCCTCTTCTTTCTTTGTTAGGATCAAAACCTAACTTTTCTTCCCTATTAGTTGGCCCATGTGATGCACCGATTGCGGACATTTGGTACCACTATTGAAGGTGGGTGTGGTTGAATTGGGTTTTGAAGAGCAGACGACAAATAAAAGGATTAGGGTAACATGCTCTCTTTTTAGATTTGGAATTGATTTAGTTGGATCAGACTCCAGGGAGATTGAGAAAATGTAATGAGTTTGGATTTTGATTTGCGGGGAGGCTGAGGTAGGTTTTGGATTTTGGATTCAACTATTCAAGGAAGCAAGACAAGAGACAAGAGTTTTGAATTCAAATCCAATTTGTATAAGGGTTTTGTTGTGTGCAGCTCAAAGAAATGGATTCAGGTGATGGTGTGGCAGCAGAGTAGTAGTTACCAATTTGATAACGAGAAAGAATTGGTCATGTGGTGGCGTTGATGGTGGAGGGAGGTGGGTCATTGGTTTGGTGGAAATTGGAAAAAGAGAGGAAAGGGATATTGGAGAAAGAAGTTATTTTCCTAGTAAAGATGTTTTCTACCTTTTCAATTTAGATTATAAATTATTTATTATGATTATAGTGTTCCTTGAGTCACCTACTTGGTATCATCAACAATAACTATCTCACATGAAGAAAATGTCGAATAAATTACTTAATTATCAATCAAGATATAATGACTTTGGAGATGTAACTTTTAGTTAATATATAAATAAGAAATTAAATTTTATTAATGATTTTGCAATATGTTCAGATATTATGAGAAGTTATTTCATAAATGTCAAATCTGTGAAGAAATCATTATGTTCTATGAACTTTTTTGAGGAAAATACAAACTATTTCCAATAACAAAATAGTGATTATTCAAATAAATTTTTATCATTAATGGTTAAATAATTTTTTTTAAGAATAACTTTTTTGATATAAACAATTTCTTGTTTATTATTGGTTAACAAAGAAAAAATATATTTATTAATGTTTAAAGAAATTAATGATTAAAGGGCATATAAATGCTAAATAAATAAACTATTTAGAATTATTTACATTTTTAGAGTAATGTTTCATTATTTTTTGGATTAAATTATTTGTGAGCGAAGGTAATTTTGTGGTTTTTAAAACTTTTTATAAATTTAATGTGAAAGAGGACTTTTTTTCTATGAGTCACTTGACACTGCATTGTAGTTATCTGTAATGACCAAAGTTCGTCATATTTATCAAAAATAAAAAATGTGTGGACAATGTTTTAAAAAGAGGTAAAAATTCATTCTAGTTTGATGATTTAACTTAATTAATTATTTTATCATTTGGGTGTTATCTTTTACATTCATGGATTGACGTTAAATCAATTCTTTCAATATCAATATAGCCATCTTTGATATCATCATTCTGAATCCTAACTAGAATTTTTTTTTTATTTGATGTCCCTTTTAGCTCATCCCAATTTCCTATGAGTCGGCACTAATGGGGTTTCTGGATCAACCTAAACCTCATAGTCCATGGAACATGTAATGCCTTTGGACATCACTTCTTCAGCCTTGCCATCAATTTTCTCTTGAAGTCATAGATGTTTGGTTGGCTTCCTTTCCAGAATTAGGTTCTATCACACAGAAGGGAAAGGGCTAAAACCAGATATTTACGTTTATAAGAAAGGCCAAGACTTCTGCATCAAGTTCTCAGCATGGCATGACTAGTGGAAGAACAAACCAACCAAGAAAAGATGAAAACCCATATTCTCCTACCAACAAATACTTATAGAATTTTCATCCCCTCAATCAGAAAATCTAGCCAAAGACATAAAATCAAGCCCAAACTCCACTAAGCTTTCCAACTTTGAAGACACCAGCCTATATTGAAAATACGCATATTTGACAATCAACCTATAAGACGAGCATTAATTTGTTTCCTCACTATTCAATCAACATGTTCTTTCTTCTCTTCCCTTTTTTCAAGTCCGTTCATGTATGTCCAAGCCCCGTTTATAAATCTGCACTGATACTTGTATTTGCCATTATCAATCATTTATTCAATTCGCCTATAAACATTCGCTAATAAACTTGTGTCAAAAGTGAACGTGTTCACCATATTGTCATTTCTATTTATGTATACAAGCTACAAGATGTATTCAAAAATAAGTTTGAATTCAATGTTGAAAAAAGCTTAGCTTCATAGCCCAAAAAAAAGCTAGCTTTGTAGTGAAACCCTATTTTTTTGCTTCATGGAGCTCTAAAACAGCTAACAGACTTGTCCGCTATTTTAAAGCAAGCACGCTATGTACACTTTTCTATAGTGTAGTATAGCTATATAAGCTACGCAAACATGGTAGTTCCTTTTTTTTTCCATATTACTCGACTTGAAGTTGGGTGGTTGACGAGGACATCAGAGCACGTGCACGTTACGGGCGTGTCTTTCAGCGCAGACGACGCACCAACTTGTTGAGCTCGAAGATATGGTTTTGAACCCCAGATATCTAGTATTTATAATTGTATTTCAGTATGTATTTCAGTGTATATTTATAATGTATTCTATTGTGTATTTCCGTGTGTATTAGATATGTATTTCAGGGTGTAGTTGTGTTAAACAGTTATTTCAGTTTCTGAACTAAACTGGATTGACAGAGAACAGTTCAGTTTCTAAACTGAAGTGATGGGGGAACAATTCAGAAACTGAACTGAACTGATAGGGACAGTTTTGAAACTGAACCTGTAGTGGGACAGTTCTCTGAACTGAACATGTAGACTGATAAAAGCAACCGGTTGTACTCTATGAAGGGGATGAATATTTTAATGAAAAGTATACATCTTGTCTGCATCTCCTCTCTTCCTCTCTCTATTTTCTCCCTCAGCATCTCAACGAAGACAGCAGCCGCGGCAGCAAATAGAGCAACAGCAGCAGCAGCAGCAGCCAGCAGCAGCAGTCCGACAGCAGCAGCAGTCCCAGCACCTCCAGCAACAGCAGCTGCACAGTAGCGGTGTAACAACAATAACACAGCATTTTCAGAGCTCGCATCAGCCCTTCAGCTTAACGTTTCATGCCTGAAATCGAACCAACCTCACCTCTACTAGAGTGATTCAGGAGCCGCCTCTAGAAGATATATTTGAAGCCGAAAGTGATACTGAACTACCACCATTAGAACATCTTCAGATATGATTTCGATCAAACAAGAAATCTTCAGGTTCTTTCCTATGAACTTTATCAGTTTCTGCAGTAGTCATTCTCTGTGATATTATCTTCCTGTTCGCTGTTCCCATAAAATAAGTTGTGTGTATTGTTTTGTTACCTTGTACCTACTAATCTAAATATTACATATGAGACTTGCTATCTCAGAATTGTGTTATTATTCGTTCCATTTACATTTCGAAATCTGCTGCATGTATGCAACTCACTTACAATAAACAATGGTCACTATTTCAAGCTAATAACTTGTAGTCTAGATCGATCAACCTTTGTTGGTGAGACGTGCCTCATTTACTTTGGTGCTGATCTCCGTACATGCACACACGTTTCACATCATTTTGGTATCAGAGACGCGTTCTAGAGTAGAAATTTTCATCATGCCTACTTAAGTTGCATCCACTAGATCTTTAAGAATATATTATTGCACAAAAGTCATCATTTAAAAAAAAATGCAACCATCATCATTTGGCAGTAAACTTATTTCATAACTAATCTTTAGTGTATGCCAACCCGTAGCAGTAGACCATACCTATTTGACGAGATTAGTGAATCACAAACTGCTAACATGACTTCTGAAGTCATTCAGAAGCTGGAAGAAGTTATAGGTCGCCTTATAACTGTTGAACATAACCAGATCAAACACCAACATGAAATAGATGCTCGATTAGCTGAATTTGAAAAGAATTATGACCGGCCACCTACTCCACCCATCCTGAACACTTCCCATCATAGAAACCTTCAACCTTTCAGGAATGAGCGAGATCCAGATGAACATATTGTGAGGAGTATTAAAATCAATGCCCCTTCTTTTGATAGTAC
Source organism: Agave tequilana (assembly GCA_038442645.1). NCBI lineage: Eukaryota > Viridiplantae > Streptophyta > Magnoliopsida > Asparagales > Asparagaceae > Agave > Agave tequilana. The sequence continues at coordinate 113,750 of JAVJIF010032598.1, forward strand.
ATTGGAACCACAACTATTTTTGGATTGGATAAAAGAAATGGATCGTTATTTCAAGTGGTACTCAATGTCGAAAAAGCGAAAAGTCAGTTTTGCCACCATGAAATTGACTGGGCAAGCTAGTCAATATTGGGCTAATCTTGAAACTCTTCGTGAGTTAAGAGGAGAGCATCCTATTGACACGTGGCGTGACATGAAAACCCAGCTGAAACAAAAGTACCTCCCACATTCTTATTACCCGAGGTTATTAGACAAGTGGAACCAATTCTACCAGGGGAGCAAGTCTGCCAAGGAATGTCGCCAAATTCGATGAATTCCTCATCAGGTATAGCATGCTTGAAACTGAAACTCCTATGCAAGTCCTTTCTAGGTTTAGAGCTGGATTGCGAGAAGATCTTAGGAGTGAACTCTTCACAAGGAACGTCGACACATTAGAGAAAGCTTATGCCCTAGTGCAAGACTTGGATGAAGTCAAATCGAGCAAAATTCACGACTATAAAGCTAGTGTCCCTCGACCTCCTTTACAACCCACCCAAAGAGGATCTACATCCAGTTCTTCCCAACCTCTGACTGACAACAAGGGTAAGGGTATTGAAAAAAGTATTCCTAAATCCTATCCTCAAGTCAAATGTTATAAATGTCAAGGTTATGAACATATAGCAGCCAAATGTGCTAGCCCATACAAGATCGCCCTCATTGACGGAGAAGGTTATCCTCAGCCCAAAGGTGATGAGTACATTCATCAAGTGAATGGACATGAAGAGGATTTTGATGAGAATACTGAAGAAACAACGCTAAACTGTCTTCGATTACGAGAATACACCAGATTATCCGTAGTCAGGTGTACCTTGGCATAACCGAAGGTTAGTAATGACTGGAGACGTACTAACATTTTTCACACATTCACCAAGATTGGATAACGAAATTGTAAGGTGATAGTGGATAGTGGGAGTTGTATCAATGTTATCTCCTCCATGATTATAAGCAAGGTTGGTCTGAAAGCTGAACCCCATCCTCATCCTTATAAAGTATCTTGAATTAATGAAGCCGCACTAAATGTTACACAGAGGTGCCTTGTCCCTATAGATTTTACCGTCTCTAAGGACAAAATATGGCGCGATGTGGTAATCATGGATGTAGGTCAAATTATCCTTGGAAGACCCTGACTATTTGATAATGATGTTCACATTTATGGCTGTTCGAACATGTGTTTGTTTGAATATGAGGGCAAGAAGGTCAAGTTGCTTCCGTCACAACCCAAGAACAATATTATTGAGAAGAAATCAGTTGCAGTCAAGCAAACAAAAATCAGCCCGATCAGTGCAAAGGACATCGATCGTGAGATGACAGAAGGGAAGCTCGTCATCATTCTCACTGCACGAAAGTCCCTAAAGAGTCGATCGCCTCGATTCCTTGTGAGGTCCCCCCCCCCCCGTGATTGATGAATTCACTGATGTCTTTTCTGAAGATCTCCCAGACCAATTACCACCAATGCGTGATATCCAACACGCTATTAATTTAGTCCCGGAAGCGAGTCTTCCCAACTAGCCGCATTACAGGATGAATCCTACTGAACATGCGGAGCTGAAGAGGCAAGTTGACGAATTGTTGGAGAAGGGATTTATAACGGAAAGCATGAGCCCCTGTACAGTACCCGCTCTGTTGACGCCAAAGAAATATGGAACTTGGCGTATGTGTGTGGATAGTCGCGCGATCAATAAGATAACGGTAAAATACCATTTTCCATTCCATGGCTGGATGACATGTTGGATATGATGGGTGGAGCTAAAATATTCTCTTAGATTGATTTGAAGAGTGGTTATCACCAAATTCGAATCCGCCCTGGTGATAAATGGAAGACCGGCTTTAAGACGAAGGATGATTTGTATGAGTGGATGGTTATGCCATTTGGATTGACAAATGCTCCTAATACGCTTATGAGAGTAATGACTCAAGTATTGCGACCCTTCATGGGTAAATTTCTGGTCATATACTTTGATGACATACTTATCTACAGTAAAAATCAGGAGCAACACTTAGACCATCTATGTCAAGTGTGTGGAGTATTAAGAAAGGAGCAATTATATGCAAACCCAAAGAAATATGCTTTTCTTACCAACAAAGTTATTTTCTTAGGGTTTGTAGTTTCTTCGGAAGGAGTATCCGCTGATTCTGAGAAAATCAAGGCCATAAAAGAGTGGTCAGAACCCTAAAGCATAAGAGATGTTAGGAGTTTTCATGGACTTGCCACATTTTATCGGCAGTTTATCAAGGGATTCAGCACAATCATGGCCCCGATAACTGATTGTTTAAAGAGTGGCAAATTCAATTGGTCAAAGCGTGCCAATAAAGCCTTTCAAGAGATTAAACAGAAGATGGTAGAAGCACCCGTCTTGCGTCTACCGGATTTTTAAAAGTCTTTGAAGTGACATGTGACGCCTCGGGAATCGGCATAGGTGGAGTTTTAAGTCAAGAGGGTCACCCAGTAGCTTACTTTAGTGAAAAACTAAATGATGCCAAACTAAAGTACTCTACCTACGATCAAGAATTTTATGCAGTGATTCAAGCACTGCGTCATTGGCGCCACTACCTTGTCCCATAAGAGTTTGTTATCTTTTCGGATCATAAAACTCTTAAGTATATCAATTCTCAGAAGAAGCTTAATAGTAGACATGGTCGTTGGGCAGAATTCCTCCAGGATTATACTTATACTCTTCGCCATAAAGCAGGAGTTGAGAACAAGGCTGCTGATGCGCTTAGTTGTCGTTTGGCAATGTTAACAGTATTGAGCAATCAGGTGGTTGGATTTGAGAAGATAAAAGTTGAGTATGAGTTATGTCCTAACTTTCAAGACATTTACACTCTATTGAAGAGCGAAACAACACGAGAAATAGATGGCTTTCTTATGCAAGATGGTTATTTGTTTCGATTTCACAAGTTATGCATCCCTCGCACGTCTGTGAGAGAATTTTTGGTCTAGGGATTGCATGCAGGAGGTCTCACCTGTCATTTTAGACATAACAAAACTATTAAGGCTGTTAAACATCATTTTTATTGGCCAAGTCTTAAAGGAGACGTTGCTAAGTCTTAAAGGAGACGTTGCTAAGCTTGTTGGCAGGTGTCACACATGCCAGTTAGCTAAACAGTGAAAACAAAACACTGATATGTATATGCCCCCCGTCTGTTCCAAACCGTCCCTGAGAGGATATTAGCATGGATTTTGTGCTTGGACTCCCGAAAATCCTGAGAAAATATGATTCAATACTTGTGGTTGTTGACCGTTTCTCCAAGATGGCTCATTTCATTCCTTGTTCAAAAATTTTTGATGAATCTCGTGTGGCCAAACTTGTTTTTAATGAAATTGTGAGATTGCATGGACTTCCAAAACCATCGTGTCGGATCGGGATGTCAAATTTACGAGTTATTTTTGGAAAACTTATGGCATTAAATTGGAATCAAACTGCAATACTCTTCTGCCTTCTACCACTAAACTGATGGTCAAACTGAAGTGATGAATCGAAGCCTAGGTAATCTACTGTGAACTTTAGTTGGTGAACATCTTAGAGATTGTGATTTGAAATTGTCTACTGCCGAATTTGCATATAACAATTCCATCAATAGGACAATAGGCATGAGTCCATCAGAAGTAGTGTATGGGTTTAAACTTAGACAACCAATAGATCTCATTCCTATGAGCCAGCATGCTAAGACATTTGAGTTTGCATCTACATTTGCATCACAACTTCACGAACTACACAAGGAAATCAGCAACAAAATAAATCAGAGTAATGCAGCCTACAAAGTTTAGGCTGATCTTCATCGAAAAGTTAAACGGTTTGAAGTAGGAGACTATGTGATAGTTCGAATTCGTTCCGAATGATTTCCTCCGGGAACTGTGTGAAAAAGTTACATGCACGTGGAGCAGGACCTTTCGAAGTGATAAAAAGAATAAATGATAATGTTATGTTCTAGACCTTCCTGAAGGTTTTGGTGTTAGTCCGATATTTAATATTGAAGATCTGGTAGCATACAAAGATCCGAATTTCAATCCGAGTAGCCCCTTGCTTGATGAGTCTACCCAAGACCTTACTTCTGAGCGACCTTCTTTACCTCCACTTTCAAATATCCCATCTTATGCAGCAGAACAGATTGATAAGATAATAGAGGATGAGATTATATCTACTACTGATGGTGGAACTAGGCGGTATTTAGTCCATTGGAGAGGAAAACCTAAATCTGACAACACTTGGTTGGATCGAGAGGATGTGCAGCATCTGAATCCCGATGCTTTAGAGCATTACGAGAGCAGCAAAGTATTCCCTCGACTGGGTCGAGTTTTCCCTACCCCGGGGAATTAATGAGGACATCGGAGCACGTGCACGTTACGGACGTGTCTTTCAGCGCAGACGACGCACCACCTTGTTGAGCTCGAAGATATGGTTCTGAAGCCCAGATATCTAGTATTTATAGTTGTATTTCAGTATGTATTTCAGTGTATATTTATAATGTATTCCATTGTGTATTTCAGTGTGTATTAGATATGTATTTCAAGGTGAAGTTGTGTGAATCAGTTACTTCAGTTTCTGAACTGAACTGGACTGAAAGAGAACAGTTCAGTTTCTGAACTGAATTGATGAGGGAACAATTCAGAAACTGAACTGATAGGGGCAGTTTTGAAACTGAACCTGTAGTGGGACAGTTCTTTGAACTGAACATGTAACCTGATAAAAGCAACTGGTTGTACTCTATGAAGGGGATGAATGTTTTAATGAAAAGTATACATCTTGTCTGTATCTCCTCTCTTCCTCCCTCTCTGTTTTCTCCCTCAGCATCTCAACCAAGACAGCAGCCGCGGCAACAAATAGAGCAGCAGCAGCAAATACAGCAGCAGCAGTCAGCAGCAGCAGTCCCGACAGCAGCAGCAGTCCCTGCACCTCCAGCAACAGCAGCAGCACAGTAGCAGTGTAACAGCAATAACACAACATTTCAGAGCTCGCATCAGCCCTTCAGCTTGACGTTTCATGCCTGAAATCGAACCAATCTCACCTCTACTAGAGTGATTCAGGAGCCGCCTCCAGAAGATATATTTGAAGACGAAAGTGATACTGAACTACCACCATTAGAACATCTTCAGATATGATTTCGATCTAACAAGAAATCTTCTGGTTCTTTCCTATGAACTTTATCAGTTCTTGCAGTAGTCATTCTCTTATCTTCCTGTTCGTTGTTCCCATAAAATAAGTTGTGTATTGTTTTGTTACCTTATACCTATTAATCTAAATATTACATATGGGACTTGCTATCTCAGAATTGTGTTATTATTCGTTCCGTTCACATTTCGAAATCTGCTGCATGTATGCAACTCACTTACAATAAACAATGGTCACTATTTCAAGTTAATAACTTGTAGTCTAGATCGATCAACCTTTGTTGGTGAGACGTGCCTCATTTACTTTGTTGCTGATCTCCGTACATGCATACACACGTTTCACATCACTGATTTTTTTTTTTGTGTGTGTGTGTGTGTGTGTGTGTGGGGGGGGGGGGGGGTAGGGGGCTTTCTTAACATATCTAAACCAACGAGCTAGGGCTTTCATATCTCTCAAGTAATGAGGCCTCATCTTCAGTGACGAGAGAATGTAATGAAACCTTAATCATCCGTGAGTTTTAATCTTTGATGAGAAATTCTAATCTTCCACTGAGAGATCTCAATCTTTGACATAAAGACCTCTTTTACATTGCTTGACACCGGTGAGCCTCAATGGACAGTGACATCTTACGAGGCCAATTACGAAACCTCAAACACTTTTTCCAATTCCACGTTCCTCGATTTGGAAAGAAACAGTAGTAAATTATAAGTGAGTTTTTGTGTAATATTATTTCTATTTGATGTTAGATGAGTTGTTAGATTTTAGTCATGGTGGGTTAGTACTAGTGTTATAGCTTATTAGATTAGTTTTTTTTTTTTGATTATATGTGGTGTAATCTTTATATATTAAAAATATATCTGGTGGTTTTCTCAGATTTTAAAAATACTTTTAGAATATTTTTTCCCGTTTATTATCTTTGTTTAGGCCTGTTTTATATTTCTTACATAAAATATAAAAACCCATGTAGCATACACTTCGCTATGCTATCTACGTTTTTTGCTAGTAGGAGGTGATGTTTTAGGCTTTATGCTATCGCTATTTTCAACATTACTTTGGAACTTTGTATGGTTCACACTCCAATACAAAATGTTCCGCCTCAATCAACTAGATCTTCCTTAGTGTTGAAGTGGATCAAAACCCTATTGACAAGGCATTGGTATTCTGCTTGAATGAGTTCAAATGGTACCATGCAAACAGCAAACTAGGAGAAAAGGTGCTACAGAATAGCTAATTATTACCTTTGCAAGCCGGGTCACATAAGCTGCTGCTAGGGCTGTAGCTAAAAGGCCAAGGCCTAAGGTCAGTAACTGACCATTTCCTCCTGGTAACCCCGCCTCTGATTCTTCTTGCTACAGTAAAAGGAACTCAATGTCGCAGTTAAATGCAATTCCTAATTCTTGAAACATATTAAGAAAGTTCTGGGAATCCAAACAAAATCAAATAAAAAATTTAATAGCGGTCAGTAGCAAGAGAACAAATTCGAAACAGAAAATGGCCAGTTGCCATGTAAAATTAAACATGTTAACATTTTACTGTCACAGCAATGTGTAGAATGGTAAAGTTTGTAATTTATTAGCTAACTGGTAACAATGTAATTGTTGGGTCAGATCAATAATGTAGTTGCTAGGTCAGATAATACCAGATGCGTTGTATGCTTTGGTTAGTGGTTGGGGTCCGTGGATGGCTAACAATACTCTGAGTTGTATGCATTGGGAAAGGTAGGCTTAGATGGATCGGTGTTTGGCGTCTTGATACATTTGAGAGCATTTGCCAGGTCATTTGATAATTCAACAGGTATTATATTTGTGTGTATGTACTGATATGTACATGCATATGCATTTGAAGACATTGTAAAATTAAGGATTATGATATTAATACTAGCTTACATCTTTTAATGTCTATAAAGCCCTACTGATACTATTTATAAAATGGAAAAAAAAAAAGGAACCACTTTAACAAAATAAAATAAAAATACATGATAACTCTGAGCAAATCAAAATTCCAACCTTAGTTTGAGCCCATAGTAAGTGTTAAAAACCACATATAAGGAAAACCTAAATACTAAGCAAAAGTGGAATATCTCAGTGAATCAATTTACAGATTTACTCATTTGTCCCTCTTCCCGTAGTTCTTGGTTGCTAGTTTTTGGCGAAACCGACTGGGACGCACCCAGAGCAATCCAGATTGCAATTCCGGGTCTGTTTGGTTGTCGTAATTGGCCGTAATTCGGAAGTTGTAATTGGTAAAGTCTTTTACATTTATAAATGAGTTACATGCATGTAAGCTTTATGGTGTTTGGTTGGTAATATAAAGTTGTAAGTGAAAAAGTGTATTGTGCTTTACGGTGTTTGGTTATCGTAATGTGTAAGTCGTAAGTGAAAAAGTTGATCACAAAATTAACTATTTGATGATTTAAAAAGTTTTAATATTGCAAATAAATATAAAAATGTTAAATATTAAAAAATTTTAATATTAACATAAAAAATAATACAAATTTGCATGACCACAAAATTAACTGTAACTAGGTTGTAAGTGACTGGTAATTGGGTTGCAAGTGAGGGATAATTGGGTTGTGTAAGTCTTTTACGAATTACAGTCCAAACAAACGCCGTAGTTGTAACTGGGTTGTAAGTCATTTACGAATTACGGACTTTTACGCGAAACAAACGGCCCCTCCATTGACATTTTGGAATTCGGTAACACAAGAATGAACACTTTATATATATTTTTAAGGGAAAAAACATGTACTTCTTTACCATCATCCTTTTTTTCTTTTTTTCTTTTGTTTTTTTGTTTTTTTTTTTTTTTTTTTTTGGGTAACGACCAATGAGAAGATACTGGTCTAGTACAAGCATTGTTCTAATATATCACACGTACATGAAACTGCATATACCCAATGATTTTGACACATAGATAGTTGTTTTGTTATTTGCGAAGTAGTTTTGAGCCATGTTGTGGAGATCGACTCTGTTTATTCTTATGCTTACACAACATATTTGATTATAAAAGTAAAAATTCTTCAAGGTTATACTTTCCACTTTGAAACTTAAGCTTCTTTGCTTAAGGGTAGAACACTTTAGACATTTTACCTTACACTTCTTCTGCTTTTCAAAAATTGGTTGGAAACTTTTTGTTTGGCGTGAACTACAATAAAAGATCAATGTCACTATCTGGTGTTGAAGTTCACCTGACTGCCCTTAGTTCTCAATTCTTTAAGTTTAAGTGTGCCAATGCAGTATTACTGAGAACATACGGACTTGTGTCTTGAAATAGAAACCACAATATGAGGTAGACAAATTATCTCCACAAATTGGCTGGGAACTTTTGTTCGGCATGAACACAATGTCACTATTTGGTGCTGAAGTTCACCTGACTGCCAATTCTTTAAGTGTGCCAATGCAGTATTACTGAGAAGTTATGGAGTGTGTCTTGAAATAGAAACCACAGTATGAGGTAGACAAATTATCTTCACATATAGGGAAATAACTCTAAGAAAAAAAGATGCAATTAAAGGACAATTTCTCTTGACATATTTGGTCAAATAACCTCCTTATCAGTATCTCTCTTTCCATAACTTATTGCTCTCACTTTATGTCCATAAATTAAGGCCTAAAAAATTTAAAATCAAAATATAATTAACATCTGAAACTAAATAGAGAAGAATCATATGGGGAAAAAGTATACTAATTATTTACTAGGTTTTTCTATGAAATAAATATAGTAAAACTTTAAATTTAATGTCGTGTTATAATTTAGGTTGATCAATTTGCAAGGATATGGAAAGAAAATAAAATAAAAATAGATAAGAAAATTAAATACAAGATTTTTAGCTCTAAAATATCTCTCTCTTTTTTATTGTATTTCTAATTCAATAAGAACAAGTGTAGCCACCATCATCCGCTAAACAAGAGCGTAGCTACCACCAAGATTCGAACTCTGAATTTCTCAATAACGTACTCATGTAATGAAAGATAAAATATATACTTAAGGACATTAAAATAATAAATAATTTTGATCTTTATCTAATTTCTTTATTTAATTAGCTGATATTTCTTTACTTGCAGTATATAGTCTCTCATCAGTATGACTTTTGCCATGGTTTATACTTATTTTCCAATTGATGAACAATGAGCAAAAAATATTATTTTTAAGGTGTGTTTATTTTTCAAATGGATAAACAACAAGAGAATAAAATATTTTGTAATGGTTTGTGCATAAAAAGGGTGGGTACATATCATCTCTTTTTTCTCACAAATTGTCATTTTAATCATATAGACTAAAATGATTATTATAGACTCCAATTTCTTCAAATTTTTTTATTCATTGTGTGATTATTTATGAAGAAAAATATTCCAAGAGTGTCTGTTACAGTGAGTAGAAGGCAATGTGATAATGTGAGATCATAATTTAAATTCTGAATGACACTGTATATACCATTTTATTTAAACAAAAAGAATAAAAGATGATTAGTCCTAATTTAATATTTTTCTCTTTAAACAAAATGTAACTTGACTATAATTTATTTAAGAAATCCAAAATACTTCGTTTGAATTTTTTTTTTTTTGGTTATATTTCTCATATAATGATAGGCACAATTGTTTGAGTAAGGAGAGATATATTTCTTTCTATTTCTCTTTTTTGTTTAATTTTTTTCAATATTTTCCTTTTTATCTTTTCTGTTTTACTTTTTCCTATAATTTAGTTTAATCTTAATTAAAATATTTTCCCTACAAAATTTAGCCAAGTGCAGCGTGGTAGAAAGAAGCAGATCTTGAGAATATAAGGTTTTTATGAGGAGATGGAGCATAATGCAACATGAATTTAAATTAAATTTTTTCCTTTATTTTGTACTATAATTTATTTACAACCAAACAAATGAGTTTGGATTAGATTACAAATTATACCATTATCTTTTATTGCCCTATCCATTTAGCACAGACATGTATACTAATACAAATAGAAAGGAATTGATTTTGTTTTAACAATATATAGAAAGGGATGATGATATTTTCATAAAATTAAACTTTTTCTCGATCCTAAAGCCTAGGCAGTCTTAAGCAAGAAAGTCCAATCACATAGGAAAAACTAAAACAATGCAAGATTACAAATAAGCTAAATTTAGATCCATACTGATATTTGTACCAAGCATTGTTCATGAAATATTCTTATTTATATTATTGCAGGAATTAGCTTCTTGAACCAAGAATAGTAGTATTAGGCAAACAATCAGAAAAATAAAATATTGGGGATTTCATTTTTTAACAATATATTATTGACTGAAGCATACAAAAGTCAACTTATCACAACGAATGCTTAACAACAACTTACGATGATAGCTCGTCCAAATGCACCGGCACTCACATATGCCCATGTCCCTGGAAGCATCCCCAGCCAACTGCAAAGTAAGGTAGATATTAATTGATCAAAGAGAGATTTAGAACATTATAATAGAGAACACAAAAAAAAAAGTTTTAAGTTCCAACATATGCAGCAGGCGACTGATGTATAGTGTTTGATCTACCGAGGAACACAAGGCAGTACACTAAGAATTGTATCCATTAGTAGTTCTTTAAAATTCACTCGGAAGCACAAGGTAATGGTTCAATTTATGGCAGTTTCTCAAATGAAACCAAGTAGAACTGTACGTTCTATTGAATAAATCGCATATGTAGCAAAGCTAAGGTCATGTTGTCAATAGCATTGTGTGACATTTGGCCACAGTAGTTGCGTGTGTCACAGATAACTAGGATTAATGAGAAAAAAGCATAACACTTATTGTGTGAACACTAAGTTGACAGGCTTTATTTTATCGGTATCATTTGTTACTTCAGAATCTAATCTCTATTATGTTTACTTTACCTTGTATCTGGCATAACTACTTGAGGAAAGAGATTGCAACTGGGGATCAATTCTAACAAGAATACGGTAGCCTTAGTTACCTTCTGAAATTTGCTCTATAAAGTATAAAACATTTTGATCACTACATGCCTGCATGATTTTACATGGGGGGCTTCTGTTGTTTCTAACTTCTTATTTTAAGTTATCCTCCGTAGCATCATGGTTCACATCTCTAATGCAATATAAAATATGTTACTTCTCGTCTTTATTGCTAAATGAAAAGTGCATTGAAATATATAGAAGATCATGCATGAGGAGGACGTCCAATTAAACAATCTAATGAAGTATTAATGACTGACCTGCCCAACACATAAGGCACTAACTTCACTGAAGTCAAACCATATAGGTAGTTTCCAAGGGAGAAGGGAAGCAAAGGGCTCAAGCGTAGAAGAGTGACAACTCTGAAGCCATTCTCTCCAATTGCTTTATCAATTGCAAGAAACTTTTTGTTCCCCTCAACCAACTTAAGAATACGTTCACGGGCAAAATATCTAGCAATGAGAAAGGCCACAGTTGCGGCTACCTAAAGAAGATAGGAAAAGAAGAAAAGAAAAAGAAAGTGAGAACCTGCCGCTAATAGAATTGAGTGCCATCTAATATATTACGATGAAACTCGTTTAAAAACAGCTTACTGTCCCACTAATCGAGACAATGATGGTCCCAATAAAACTACCAAACAAAAGACCAGCTGACATGGTTAATGGGATAGCTGGAATTGCAAGTATCTGCAACATGATGAGCAGTTAGAAGTTAGCGCAATCAAGCATGATGTCTGAAAAACACTTTCATAAAATATATGAAATCAAGCAATCTAATCTAATGCATTAATAAATTACTAAATTTTAGTATTTATAAAATGTCATTGACACGCATGGACACAAAATTTTAGGAATATACCAAGAGTGGACAATAGACCGTCCGTAAACAATTAGATACAGCTTTTTTTCCCTCCATGCTTACCAATTGGGCACCTTAATAGTAGTAGTAGCCATTATCTAGTCCTTGATCCTTGTTATCTATAATCGAGTGTACGACAGCCTATACAAATAAAACCAGCATAACAATTGATGAAATTTGTGAAGAACATAGATGGAGACTAGAGAGCCATGATAACATATGCTACCCAGTGTACCCACAGTATGTGAGTATTATGCCAGACAAGAAAGCATATTCCAAATTATGAATAATTCAATTTTCTTTCCAGTCTGCACCTTTTGAAGGCCATAATAACAATTACAAACCATATCAAAACAACCTCATATCTTTACCTAGCTTTAATAATTCATCTCTATCCATCACACTAAACTTCCATCAAGATTTAAAGATACTAGTGTCGCAAAAGAGTATCACATTAAAATGATGAGCAGTGTCTCTGTCAGGTGAACCAAATAAGCCATTGTATATTGTTTGCAAGGAGGGAGGGGAAAAAATGGAAGAATCACAAATCATATGTTGTGTGACACCCCTCATACTGACCAACATAAGACACATTCTATTACCATCTCTTGTTAGAATTTAGTTTGGTGGTCTCAAACTTGCTTATAAACACTTTACACTACCACAAAGGAAGGCCACAAGAGCTTTTGTGTTGTAATAATATCCCATCAGAGCTGGTGTTGTAATAATATCTTACCTCCAAACCAGCATATACAGCAACAAATAAAGCATATCCAGCAGGTCCATAACCTGGTTGTACATAGCACAATAAGATCCCGATGAGATTCAGTAGACACATTGAAATCCACAGGAATACAAGATTGAGTAGAAAATTGAGGGGGGGGGGGGGGGGGGGGGGGGGGCATAGTAGCAGATTTTTTTTATTGTGGGGGGTGGGGTGGGGTGGGGTGGTGCATGATTCTGTAGTACAAATGATGAAATACGCATTAATCAGGGAAGTGGAACTAGAGTATGTTTAAACAATGGTGAAAATAAGGTAGGAAATATAAATGGGACATATCAAATGCATGTTTGAAAAGAATAATCAATTAAACAGAGAATAAAACAAATAGTGTGAGTACCCAGTAGCTTGTGGAAAAAGCCTTTAGTAAAAAACTAAAAAGAAAAGAAAAGAAAAAGAAAAGAAAATTGCACAGAGGAATTATGTTTATGCACACATCGCTGCAGAACAGGCTTGGGCCTGGCAGAGTTTTGTCCAGGCAAGGGGGACCAAAATTAAAGCTCAGCCTCCTGTGTGCTCATTCAAGTATACTAGCCAAAGATCAGTAACTAGATAACTGGAAAGATCTATGTTCAAAATCAGATCTGCTGCTAGTCAGCCAGCCTGCATTACCTAGAATGAATTGCTCAATAATATAAACTAGAATGGATTCTTCATGTAAGTGTGTAGTACCAATGTAATGGACATGTTGAAGGTTGAATAGCCCAAGGAGACCCCAAAAGGTCCAGGAATACAAATCATATAATGGAACAAAATAATAGCTAACTATTTTGTATTGAAAAATAATAGGTTCCTTAGAAAGATGTCACTGTTATTATGCAACAGCATACAGGCCCCACTGTGATAATAGTTAAGAAACTACTAAAAATGTTCTGGTTTAGGAAAATCTGAGAAACATTGTAAAAGATACTGCATTAAGTAGGGTCTGTCTAACCGCTACAAGATGATGCAGTGTTGAGTACAGGACTTTTAAAAACTATCCATTAAATCAACTTCAAGCACTTCTAGCATTCAACTTCTTAAGTTTATTATTCAATAACTGGGGATCTTTAGGATCTTACGGAACTACTTTATCCAGAATAGACCTAAATAAATAGTAACAACAATAACGAGTGGTCCGTTCATATCTTTATATATGCTTGAATTAACTACAGTGATACACTTCAAATAACATGCTTTCACTTGTTCACTGAAATCTACTTGAAATTTAGAAAGACAAGTTTCTATGCCACTAAATATTGTTGATACTGATGTGGGTGTGGGGTTTCTAATGCATAAATATCAGAATTATTATTCCATTTTGTAGCTAACATGTCATACTCAGAGTCTACAGTCTAGTCATACAGGTCCTACCGAGGAGGATAAGTGCCCTATGGTGAGGGTTCAAATCGCACTATGAAACTAAAATGTTTCTCCGCAAAGCTAATAATCAGTCTTAAACAAGCTACCAATGTACCCATGATATGCTAATTAATAATTTAAATATTTCAGGGTAGAGGGTGACATTGAGAACAACATCAACAATCAGTTTTGAGCCTTATCTATAGTGTCATTTCAGTGACAACAACAACAACTAATTGTTTGTCCCAAGTATTTGTGGTAGGCTACATGAACCAAAAGAGAATTACGCTGGATCGGGCACATGGATCAGCTTTCTCCACTCATTCCTATCGAGCAATATGCCTTCACTAAGACCTTTAGCT
>JAVJIF010032599.1:0-93710 GCA_038442645.1 Agave tequilana
CTGTTTGCTGACTTACTGTTATTTTGGCAGGAACCTATATCATTGCAAGAATCTGGGAGAATTTTCATCTTAGACCATTGGAAACCTACTTGATGTTATTGATGTAGATGGTTCCCATGCTTGTAATATACTCTCCAAGAAGCATAAGTTTCATACGTATACCAACAGTAAGAATCCTTACGTTTTGTTCCTTTCTTGAATCAATACCAAGCATGTATTTGTTACATCCTGCACTACTTTTTAATATATCCTAGTAGTTCAAGTCATACACAAATTGGGTGTAAAATATCTTGTTGTTTACTTGCAATTTCTGAAAATTAAACCGGAATGAAGATAGTAAATAAAGTTAAATTGTATTAAGAGAATAAAAATGGGCCTCCATAATATAAGTCAAGTAGGGTTAGCTGATTCCTGCAATTTTTGACTGGTTATTCCACTTCTATCAGGGCGAAATGTAAGGTTTAGTATCAAAATCTTAAGACTTGAAGAATCCGCACGAAGCTAAAGCACATTTTTTTTGCATGATAATGAATATGGTAGTTAGTTCAGAAACTTTCAGTCTCAAACGGCTGAAGAAAACTGAGAACACCACAGAAACACCACACAAGAAGAAGTTTCTGCAGTATAAAGATTTAAACAGAAATAGTTGGACAGATGTCACTTTTTACCTTCTTGGTTTGATCCTTAAATTGATCACATACATTTGAATGTGGAATATGAATTCGTTCTGCACTATACTACAATGCCTGCTTGAAAGCTTGGTAATTGGTAAGAGCGGCTGAATTTATCTTAGGCAACAGCCCAACAGGTGTGCCAGCCTTGAGTCTCGAGGACCCATGCAAAGTCTCCTCGAATCTGATGATCTCATTCTTGGACCCGTAAGCTACCTGGGTCCTTTCATCAAGCTTGGTTATCACCTTGTCTAAGACAGATGTTTGCCGTCACTGCTATACCCCAGCCTTTTCTATTAGAAATCCGAGAGGAGCCACTTCGAATAGCAATCGCAGTTTAGCTTTAGTACTTGGAGATGTCACATTGGTGAATATGCCCTTTTCTTTTACTATGATCTGGGAGCAAAAATCCATTCAAACCTTGTCAGTTGGGGATTTACTAGAATACTTTAACTATTGTCCTGATTAACAGTGTCTTTTAGCTGAGCAAGGTGATTCAGCTCACTTATCATTAATGTTGTTCAGTTTTATGTTTTTTAATTTCACAAGAAACGACTAGAAACATGAGTTTTTTGCACAAGACCATGATGATGATAGGAAGAATTAGTATCTTTGTTTAATGACGGAAAAAATGAATGTTCACTCAGTCTGTTAAGTACGTTATTTACCTGGTTGGCATCTGGCACCATTCCTCCAGTGTAACGCGATGTGTACTTCTCCTTCACATAGTAGTTGATCAGCTGAAGAGGTACACATACATTAGTGAAGTTGATATGATTGTGTTATTTTACCTTGTTAGAAGAACACGAAGTTTTAGGCAAGTACCTTGTCATAGTCAGGGTTATCAAATGTAGCCCTTAGATTTCCTGGAGAGAACATCTTTCCTTCGCTAATAGATGTTGTGTCTTTGACATGTTGCCACTTGCCTATGCCATGGACCAAGAGTGATATGGTGTGTGTTTCCATCGAATGTGATTATTTTGATTAATGGATATTGGTATAGAGCTAACCTTCATCTAGGAGAAGGAATTCGTGAGTTCCAGGACAATCTTTAAGAGCAATAACATAAGTTGTCCGAGGTCCATATATGCCCATTGCAGCCGCAACTTGGTCCCTTCCGGTCACACCAGTCAATTTATCGCCAGGCCAAACCCAAAGATTGTCCCCACTGTGAAATTTGTGTCAACAATACTAGAACCATCAAGGGGATCAAATGCTACACTAAATCCACCTGTATTTTGAAAGACATACAAAGGATCCATCTTATTCTCAATTCCAGTATTGCATATAAACATCAATAAGTCAAATAAATCTTGATTAGCAATGGAATCTATTCTAGGATCACTGGGATGATTTTCTCTGTCTTTGAATATATATATATTTTTATTTCTTTTCTTTAAACAAACACATAAATTTGTACTAACTGGACTAGGATGCCTACTTCCACTAGATATGAGACACATAATATATGACTTATTAGTGTTTAATAGCAGTGAAGTTTATATAAATCCTTATTTGTCATTGTTGTGTTATTGCTTCAATTCGTAAGTTAGCAGTATATCAGTTGCTTACCTTCCACTGGTCCACCCATGTCCTGCAGCTCAGGAACTTCCTCAGGGCATGCATACTTGCAGAAGTGGGAGTATTGCAAAGCCTGAAGAGAGATGGGAGGTTGAATTCAATCAGTAAATCACAGGTCATGGTTGAAAACATAGTTTGAACGAATAATTAGTTATTTGATATTGAGATTATATAATATCTTGAACTCTCAACCATAGCAATAAACTGAAATCAGGACCTCGGAAAAGGAGCTTGTCAGCAAGCACATCTACTGCAAGCTGTTCATCGCCAAAGGAGTTCACGCATGCTGTCCCTCCACATGATGCTGTCCTCACCTTGAAGGAGATGGTCCTCACAGCTTCCCCAATGCGCACTAGCAGCCTGATGAGGTTTTTGTCGGGGGTTGCCTTTGTTAAGAACTACTCCTACAGAGAGCACACAATCTCACAAACTAATTAACATCATCATCATTTATCTTATTGAACTTTTGAATTCTGTCATGAATTTTCTTTAACTCTACCAGACTATCTCCAATCTCGCATTTGGTGATTCCTAATGAGCTGCCCGCTGCCTTGGAACTCTTTGGTAAGGGCCTTGAGCTCACCCGCAGTGATTGGCCAAATAGTGAGCTGGGTTTAAGACACCGCAATGAGTTGATCAATAAACATACAAGAACACTTTTTATCTTCTCAAATCAGATTCAGAGTTTATTTTCTGTAACCTTACCCCATTTCTGTGTAATTTCAGTGCAGATGGAGCGTAAGATGGTGCAGCAGAGCGCAGGCGAGAAAACTAGTTGCTGGGAGCTGTTGCGCGGGCGTAGCCCGCGGCTCCACTCTCCATTTTCAGAGCAAGGTAAGAGAAATTTACAAATTTTAGAGCAGAAATATATAGATGCGAAGTTCAAATGTATTTGGCAACAATATTGGTTTTGTATGCAGGGGTGAGTTATTATTGGCTTTGTGGGCAGCAGCGGCAGCGCGGGGAGGGGGGGGGCCCTGATCTCTCAACCCATCCTCCCCTTCACTGGATTGTGTGGTTCTGAAATGCAGTTATTTGGTGGGGGGCCCGACGGCTTTTCTCCAGTGACTGGGAAGCTGTTCCAATTGTGAACAAGAATCTATGACTGTTGTGTTGGCACACGAGATGTGACTTCAATTGTTCAATACTTTTAAGACAGCTTCTTTAGTTATTCTCACTTACAAATAATGTCCCGAGTTTGGAACCACTCACAATTTAGGAATGACCATGGGCCAGAGCTGGACCGGGCCTAGAGTTGGTCCTCCAGCCTCAGTTCAAAATGATTAGGTCTAGATCCGGCCCATTTCAATAGGAACCCAAGTGGCAACTAGGCCAGGCTGCTTGTTATTAGGGGCTCTTTCAAGGTTCGACTTGAATCTCTCTTTTTTAAATGTTTCTCGCACAAAGCTCGGTTTAAAAAAAATTTCAACTAAATTATCGTCATTTCGAACTTTTCTTGATCTTGATCCTTCTGGAGGCGGCGAAGCACATGGCTCCTGTTTCATTTCCATCCATTATCCAAAAAGCATTATGCTCCACGTGGAGACTTAACTCATGTATGCTACGTGGATCTCTCTGATAAGTGAAAAAGAGAGAATATACACTAGAACTCCATTGTGTTATTAGGAGCTAACACAAAACACTTGCACTCAGTAAATTAGTAACTTGGTATCATGGAGGCAAACAAAGAGAGGAGTGAGAGGCAGCAGCAGCCAGAGTCTCTGGTGTTGCCAACAGAGAGCAGCCCTTACAAAGACTTGAAGGACTACAAGATGAAGGGATACGGGACGCACGGGCACCAGCAGCCCGGGGACTTGCCCCCAGCAAGGCGGCGGCACCGACGGGCCTACTCTCTCCGGCAGCGGCCTCTCACCAATCCCGTCCCCGTCGTCTCGGAGTCCCTTGATCCAGCTACTCCTTTTATTAGTAAAAATAAATTGTTTAATATACTTTGCCTGTCGCAAAATTCCATCTCAATCAATAAAAATCAAGTGTGAAATGTATTGTGGTTGCGTTGAATCTGGGCTGAATTTCTAGTGGACTGGGCCGAGCCGTCTGTGGGCTAGACCAGTTGGACTCTTTTGCGGGAAAAGTTGGCTAGTAACAATAAAAACTCGCGATCTAATCACTACTTCTTCTTCTTCTTCTTTGAGGGAGGGGAAAGCACAAAAAAAAAAAAATTCAGCAACAGAGATGGAGAAGACGAGAGAGGCGCTATCGATCTCCGACGAGCAGAAGCAGCAGGTTGTAGGGCTCGCCGTCCCCTTCAACCGCAGCGGGGAGCCCAGCTTCTACGAGGGCTTCCTCCTTCGAGGAATCAGAGTCGACCGCATCGAGCCCGGCTCCCTCTCCTGCACCTTCAAAGTCCCTCCAAGACTCACAGTAAGTCTTCGTCCTATCGATTTCTTCATCGATTTCGACCCGTTACTGAATTTATTTTTTTCCCCCAATTTTTTAGGATAAAGATGGGAACTTGTCGCCGGGGGCAATCGCGAATTTGGTGGATGAGGTGGGTTCGCTGCAATTCACGCCGACGGGCACCCGTGGAAAGTGTCGACCGACATGTCCATCTCCTACATGGCAACTGCGAAGCTCGGAGTGAGTTTGATTTTCAAGATTTCAACTTTTTTTTTTTTAGAATTTTTGGGCGAAAATTTGATGGTTGGTGAACAAATAAAATAAATTACAGGATGAATTGGACATTAGCTCGAAGGTCTTAGGGCACAAATGGGGCTACTCTGGGACTCAGGTGGTGCTGACGAAGAAAGGAACGGGGGAGATTGTTGCTGAGGGTCGCCATTCTCTGTTTGGTTTTCCTCGGAGCAACATTTGATTGATGAATTGGAATGAGGGAATTATTATATGTAGCATTTGGGAATTTTTTTTTTTGGTCCTTATTTTTTTGTCTCTCTTTTGTTCTTCAGGGGATTACAAGAGATTTCATGTTTATGAATGTATAAATAAACAAATTAATAGTACGTTAGAAGCACTATATACATTTCTGTGTGATTTTATGTTAGCAAATTTTCCACAAAAGATAAACAATGACTCAGAATTTTTTTTGAAATAATACCAACTTACATCAAGAAGAATTGCAGTGCACACAGAGTGATTGTGCAGGTCAACACAACTTTTGTGGCCGCTAATTGCACAACAGATGAGATGTACGATTCTATTGAGATTAGTAACATAATAAGATAAGTTGGGAGATACAACTCTCTCCAAAATACTCCTGATTCAATAATTAAAACTTTTTATTTTGAACTTGATGTAATATAATACGGGATATCTAAAACAGATAGAACTAAAAAATGCAAGTGAGTTCTTGAATCTGAATCATTGATTAAAAAAAATGTGGGAGTGAATTATAGAGAGTCCCAGGTAAAATTACTGTTACTCTCAAAACTAAAATATTTTTATTGTTCTTTACTTTAAATTAATTATTTTATAACAGCCATTTTGGTCCTAAGCCAACACTCAATAGCTCAATAATAAAGTAATAAATAATTGAGTTATTGGAGATCCAATCTCAAGCTTTAAATAAAGTTTTGTTTGACGAAAAATAAAAAGCCATTTACTATCCCATTTTATTTATTATTTATCTGAACTTGAACATGTCATCCATTTTTTTTTTCATTTCTTAGTTTGTTTGTGTAGCCTGTCTGGTCTGGTCTCATCTCATCTCAAGAGAGGGATAAATGCTCTAATATATAAGTAGAACTCCTATAAATTAATCTCTTCTAAATTAATAACCTCTTTAAATTAATAAAAAAATCTTTGTCCCAACTCAGGTCAGTGTAAAAAATTAACAAGCCACTCTATCGTAATAATTAATAATTTTTTTGAAATCTACTATAAAATTTGAGTCCCGATTGTCTTATAAATTAATAATTTTATAAAAGTACAAAATATATTACATACAATATTCAAGAATTAGAAAAATACTTCAAGATGCTAGTTTACACAAGACCACCATGTCTGATATTTTTAACTTTATCCTTCATCTTTTGAATTGTTCTCAAAAAGTTATTTGATCACCTTCTTGCTATAGCCAAAAAGTTTTAACTAAATTTAGCATTTCAACAGTCTTACTTGTAGAGATTTTTAGGAGAGTAAGAAGTGTGATAAGATATATTTGTAAGGAGATTTTTAAGGTACTTACTAATCAAAGTGAGATTTTTAAGGAGATTAAATGCTATAGAGCAGTTGGAGGAGATTGAATAACGTAAAATATTAAAAAGACGCATTTTTTAAGACAAAATAACAATTTACAAGGTAAAACCTTTCAAATTAATAACCCCACTAAATTAATACTCAAGGATGAGTCCCAATTTAGTGGGGTTCTACTGTATATATGAGGTGTTTCAACTTGCCACTTTAATCTTTTCTCCTTTACAAGTTGCTACTCTGAGGGTCTGTTTGGTTGTCGTAACTGGCCGTAATTCGTAATTGTAATTGGTAAATTCTTTTACAATTGTAAATGAGTTACATGTATGTAAATTTTACGGTGTTTGGTTGGTAATATAAAATTGTAAAGTGAGAAAGTGTATTGTACTTTACGGTGTTTGGTTGTCGTAATGTAAAAGTCGTAAGTGAAAAAGTTGACCACAAAATTAACTATTTGGTGATTTTAAAAGTTTTAATACTGCAAATAAATACTAAAAAAGTTAAATATTAAAATTTTTTAATATTAATATAAAAAAATATTACAAATTTGTTTGACCACAAAATTAACTGTAACTGGGCTGTAAGTGAGTGGTAACTTGGTTGCAAGTGAATGTTAGTTGAGTTACGTAAGTCTTTTACGAATTACGGTCCAAACAAACGCCGTAGTTATAACTGGGTAGTAAGTCATTTACGAATTACGGAGTTTTACGCGAAACAAACGGCTCCTGAACTATTGTTTTCTTTTGATCTTGTACCTTTTGTCACGATCCAGCTAAATTCGCACTGCACGTGACTTACACATGATATTTATTGTACTTAAATATCCTCATCAACCAACATTAGCTATTTTTCCTCTCTTTTTTATTTCCTCCATTAAAACCCAGCTTCTTCCTTTTCTCATTCGCCAACTAAGAACCCTAACAAAATCAAAAGCTTTCCTGATTTAAAACATAAAGGAGGGGATCTGCAACAACAACATTGCCTCCTGCAACCCAACATCCATTCCCAAAATTACAAACATTCACGTAAGCGGATCGGGATGATGTAATTAAACAAAACCAAAAGAAACGAAGAATTCAATGAAATAAGACGGAAAAAAAACTTCCCATGTTTGAGAACTACAAATATTAGAGAAAATTGGGTCACCAGATTCAAAAATTTTCCTAAAAGTATATTGAAAAAATAAAATAAAAATAAAACCAAAACTTTAACCCAACAAATCACAACTGGGATATTACGAAACTCATATGAATATCAATACATAGACTTATCTCAATTTGGGGAGGATCTCACACCACCAATCAATGAAAGCCCCCATCACGACGTCACCCACCACCAAGCAACGCGTTGGACGTCATTTACCTCTCCCTACGCCTCAAACCCCACATATCACACCTCTAAAATAACATATTACTTAGATTTACGTCTTTACACATACAATTCTCGATCCAACCATTTCATCGTGATTTAAACACTTAAAAATTTTCACACTAATTTTTGTTAGATTTCAAATATTCTACACTGTTAAACTAACCAACTCATTATTTCGATCGTCAATTTTGCGTCTACTTAATAGATGAGCAAAAAGTATTCAAAATACATGATTTTAATTTTTAGTTACTTGAAATAATGTATATCAACTTCAATGGAGTGAATCTTGCATTCGGATGTCGTAGGGTTGTATTTGAGTGGGAAGTATTCGACATCGAATCCTTTTCAGAATGACACAAGTCTCTCTCTCTCTCTCTCTCTCTCTCTCTCTATATATATATATATATATATATATATATATATATATATATATATATATATATATATGAGAGAAATGTAAATCAGCTGACACAGGAGGCAGCTCCTCCTATGTTGCACTCAAAAATCATATTTCCCGAATAAATTTTCAAGATCCGACCACACATTATCATCTTCATATTCTATGATATATACATATAAAAAATCAAGTGATTTGAAGTTTGTTTTACATTTTTTTTGGGTTCAAACATTAACGGTTTTTTAACAATAGAACAAAATAGAACGTTTAGATCAATGAGTAAACGAACTTCAAATCACTTGATTTTTTATATGTGTATATCTTAAAATATGAAGATGATAATGTACGGTCGGATCTTGAAAATTCATTCGGGAAATATGATTTTTGAGTGCGACATAGGACGAATTTGCCTCCTGTGTCAGCTGATTTACATTTCTCTCTCTCTCTCTCTCTCTATATATATATATATATATATATATATATATATAGAGAGAGAGAGAGAGAGAGACTGGTGTAGGATTCGAGCCCAATTCTTCCCACTCAAATACCCGCATCCAATATTAAAATACAAGATTCACTCTGTTGAAGTTGATCTATATTCTTTAAAGTAACTAAAAATAAAAAATCAAGTGTTCTGAATTCTTTTTACCCATCCGTCAAGAGACACAAAATGGATGGCAGCAAGTAGTGAGTTAGTTAAATCTCTGTGTCTAAGATCCGGCCATTTGATCATGATATAAACATTTAAAAACCCTACAAACTAATTTTTGTTAGATTTCAAATGTTCTACATCGTTAAACTAACTAACTCACTATTTAGGCCGTCCTTTTTTTCCTACTTGATGCATGGGCAAAAGTATTTAAAATACTTGGTTTTTAGTTTATAGATACTTGAAATAATATAGATCAACTTTAACAGAATGGATCTTATATTGGGATGATGTATGCTTATATTTGAGTGGAAATAATTCGGGCTCAAATCCTTCTAAAACTACACAAGTGTGTGTGTGTACAGAGAGAGAGAGAGAGAGAGAAAGAGAGAGAGAGAGAGAGAGGTTTTCGTGTGAGAAACTCCCTCACACGAAGATCGTAAGAAAACCATACGTGAGTGATCATGTGAACTTCTGAACCGTTCATTTTGATTTACATACTTTATTTAAGTTACTAATAACAAATCACGTAAATTTGTGTTTTTTTACCCATGCAACAAGCGGTTACATAGCATACGTTATTTCACCATATAATAAAGAGGTTATTTTATGCATGGATAAAAATACTGAATATCACGTGATTTTTTATTGATAACTTAATTAGAGTATGTAGATCAAGATGAACGGTTCGGATCATCTACGAAATCACTCCTATATGTTTTTCTCACGAAGCTTATTCTAAGAAAGTTTCTCATTTGAAGACACACACACATACATATACTAAATCTGAAAGTGGTGGTTACATTTTTGTCTCACGTTTTCTCCTCTTCTCCTTCCTTGTTAGCACGAGGTACGAGTTCTCGAGACTCCTCTCATCTTGAGAAAACCAAAAGCAACAGGAGCCCCCCTTTGACACACGCACGCACATTGACACACACAACTCCTTTGAAACCCTCCGTTCCGATTCGAAACATATCTCAGCCCGAGGCTCCTCGAGAGCTAATTAATATCTCTCTCTCTCTTAAAAGTGCCAAAGGCGACGTGAACCAATGGTTGAAGAAGTGGTGAAAGAATAGAACACACTCGATTTTCTCAATGAGGAGGAGAATAATTTCCAGTCTGAAGAAGTTGCTCCAATTGATGCACCAACGAAAACAAGTAATGCAGACACAGGTTGTACGAAGAGGAAGCGTCTAAGCACGGGATTAGAATTGTCTTGGCATTTGAAAAGGTGATAGATTCTGAATTTTCATCCGTTGATCGATCAAAGAAGCTTTTTACTAGTGACAAAGAGGTATTTTACCAAAACTATTTGACGGAGCTACAACGCTTAGAAGGTCTTGACGTTACTAAACGTGCTGCTGCACTGAAAATACATCCGAATCCACTCAACTGATTGTGTTCATGGAATTGAAAGGAGAACTCCACCTCGTGTGGTTACGTCAACAGCTACAAAACTAATCATATTAACTTAAATTTTAGGCTTGCTTGGTAAGGAATATTCTATTGTTTTTGAAAGGGATTTCATTTCAGTCACTTATGTCAAATTGTAATTAATAAAAATTTACTATAAAATTTAATTCACTTTAGCTCTATTTTTTAAAGAAAGGGTGCCTGTTTTGAAAGTCTTAAATATCTCACAGTATTAAGTTATGATCACGATCGTCGTCCTTACAAAAAATTATCATGTCTCTTATCATAATTGCAATCATATTAAGAAGCAGAAATATAATTTTATTGTGATGCCTACGATCATGGTCCAATCCTTATAAATAGTGTATTTTACGAGAACTGTGATCATGATCGTAATTCTCAGAAATAAGACTGCGATCATTTTATAAGGACTGCGATATTACAGTGCTCAGAAATATGACACTTCTGTGAGAACTGCGACTTTTGTGAGAGCTGTAATATCACAGTCCTCAAAAATATGATATACTTTTGCGAGTAAACTGTGATCATTTTATGAAGAGTCTCATAGTGGTCGTCCTCAGAAATAGAACAATTTCAAAGTGATTTTTTTTTTAAGCGATTACTTAAGAATATTTTCGTCTTTCACTGCTGATGAGCGCTTTAACACCGGACATGTGGGCACATATTCTTAATAATACTAAAAAATAAAAATATAAAAAAAGCTGTATCGATCATTATGAGTGTGTTTTTTTTTTTTAAAAACTTACAGTTCAACATGAATGAGAGAGTGCAGCGAAATGGCCCGAGTCAATATTTGTGATTTTAGCCTTAAACATCCAAACGCAGCCTAAATTCTCTGAACTAACAATTTCACACACGGGCGCTCTTATCGGTTTCTTCTCATTTTAGCGGCAGAATGATGTTTAGCCATTCTTCCGATCGAGCCTGCCCCCTTTCTTCTTCCCTCTCTATAAACCCTAACCCTAACAGAGACCGAAGCTGCTCCCATCGATTTCAATGGCGATTCTCCCAATCCTCGACAGGAAATTTCTCCCAAAAGTCTCTTTGCCCGCCGAAATTCCAGAGAAATCAGGTCACTGGAGACGTTCCCAAGCTTCGACTTGCTTCAACTTCGGTTAGGATTTCTCAAAGCGGCGGATTTGAACCGTTGATTCCCGAGAGCGAGCTCCAAAAACCGAGCTTTTTGGAGTTCGTGACGTCCGAGAGGGTTAAGGTGGTGGCGATGCTGGGGTTGGCCTTGGCACTGTGCAATGCTGATCGCGTTGTGATGTCGGTGGCGATCGTTCCTTTGTCCAAATCTCATGGATGGACCCGGTCATTCTCCGGCATTGTTCAGGTAGTGCTCTAGTTTAGTAAAGTTTGAAATTTTCTTTTATTTTCTCTTAACTAAGTTGTATCCTCATATTAATTATAATTTTATTCTTGTTAAAATGGTGTAGTAGCAAGGGAGTTTTCTGGTTAATGAAATCACGAAATGTAAGCTCATTGAGGGGATTTTCTGTCGTTGATACAATACTTAATAGTTTATACATGATATTGATAACTCTTGGCCAGGTGTAAGTAAATTCACATTTGATGGTTTGGGTGTTCAATTGGCTCAACTTTAGTCGAATGTGATTGCTGAGCTGTTATATTGGGATGATTAACTGAGATATGTCTCTATAGTTTATACTGTGTGATCTAATTCATCTGGTATAAGGATTTACATGTCAACCCCTTTTGTAAATATTTTGCCTTTACAACTGCAACATGATGGGATTTTTGTGTTTTGGTGTGTTTAATGTAAGTTACTATTTGTTTTTAGAGAGTTGTCCCCTGATTCTGTATGAGCTACTGAACACAGTCATCTTTCTTATGGGGATATCTAATGTCTCCCATAGTTGGAGGAGCATTGGTGGATTATTATGGCGGGAAGGTAGTCATGGCATGGGGTGTAACTCTCTGGTCAATGGCTACTTTTCTAACTCCTTGGGGTGCTGAAACTTCTTTGTGGGTGCTGCTTTCCATGAGAATACTATTGGGTGTTGCTGAAGGAGTAGCACTTCCTAGCATGAACAACATGGTTTCGAGGTATCAGCTGCATCTTTTTTTTAATATTTGATGCATGCTTAGATGATGATGATGATGATGATGATGATGATGATGATGATGATTATTATTATTATTATTATTATTATGAGAATTCTCTGTATCTCTTTAATGTTTGAAGGATAGTGCAAATCTATGGGGTTGATAAAGTTGTTTGAACTGGCCTTTCTTTATAGATGGTTTCCTCAAGTAGAACGATCCAGGGCTGTGGGTCTTGCTATGGCTGGCTTTAACCTTGGTAGTGCAATTGGACTCTTGATTTCCCCTGTCATCATGTCAAAGGCTGGAATTTTTGGACCTTTTGTGATATTTGGGTTATTTGGATTCCTCTGGGTTATAGTATGGTTGTCAGCAATTTCAAGTACCCCTGCTCGACATCCCAGCATATCAAGATATGAGTTAGAATATATTGATAAGACCCAGAAGCCTTCAATGAATCACCAAAGGCATCATGGACAATCCACAATAATCCCTCCTTTTAAGAAGCTACTTTCGAAGCTGCCAACTTGGGCTTTAATTTCTGCAAATGCCATGCACAGCTGGGTAATATTTCTAATCTCTCCACTAACCAGACTTGTTGTAGCATTTTGTTCTATACAGACTTAATAACTTAGCTTTGACTGAACTTGCAGGGCTACTTTGTCATTCTTTCATGGATGCCAGTATACTTCAACACAGTATGTATCTTTTATTATTCTTAATAAATGTAGGGCCTTTAGATCTTGGTTAGCAACGAATGCATTTAATTGCATGTATTTTGGGTCAGATCTATCATGTTGACCTGAGGCAAGCTGCCTGGTTCAGTGCACTTCCATGGGCTATGATGGCAATTTTAGGCTATGCTGCTGGTGCTATGTCAGACATGTTGATTCAAAGTGGTAGAAATGTTACTTTTACCAGAAAAGTAATGCAGGTATTGATCATTCTTGCAAGTACAGTTTGCTTCACACTGTAGAATAGTGGTAACATGATTTTGTCACTTATCTTCAGGTGTTGTACATGTATAATTTAGATTGTTACCTGTATCCTTTATAGATTAACCTGGTAGCATAATTAAACACAAATGGTATCCACGTTGGCTGTCATCTTTACGAACTGAAGCTTGTTGCTTACCTATGTGGGAGCTGTTATCATGCATGCTTAGGTTGTGCCAGAAAATTGTATCACAACATTAATTGTGTATGAATTATCCACTCTTAAATTATATTGTACTTTCTCAGGTAATATACATTTATAATTGAAACTGTTACCTACATCCTTTGTATGGTAACCCTGCCACCACAATTAAAAATGAGAGCATCCAAGGTAGTAGTCAACTTTTAGGATTGAGGCTTGTTTGTTACCAAGTGATGCTTATAACACATGCTTAGGTTGTTTCATGGGATTTTATTACAATGTGAGTGATATGAATTTACTGTTCTCAAATTATATTATATACTTGTCAACATTTTTATACCTTTTTGACCATGCTAAAAACATATTGGCTTTCGAGGAGGCTTTCTTGTTATCTGAAGTCCTGTGCGCAAGGGTTAATCGGTTGGCCAATTGTTGTCTATATTGTTAATATTTTCTCGCATGATATGTAAAATAGAACTACAATGAGTAGAAGAAGGTAGATTGGACGATGGTCTGTTAATATTATTTTTTCCATTTATTATTGGTTTTGGTAGTCTAGTTGATCTCCTTTATGAGAAACTAAAGAAACATGATATTTTCAAAACGTTCCCCAATATACATTAGTTATTCATCAGGTTAATTTGATAGGTACATAGCTAAGTAACTTACTCTCTGTTCATTATTTTTTTTATCATTGTAATTCAACAAATAGATGGCTCAAGTTTCAATGTAAGCTATTAACTCTTTGAATCTTTATATTGCAATTCTCTTTAGTCAATTGGTTTTCTTGGACCTGGCATTGCTCTTCTTGGCTTAAATGCAGCCAGAAGTCCTTCTGTTGCTTCAGCTTGGCTTACTGTAGCTGTTGGCTTGAGTTCTTTTAGCCACTCAGGATTTTTGGTGAATCTCCAGGTTGGTCACTTTTCAGTATCTTTATAGTTCAAGTGAGCAAATTGTTGATTTTGTAGCTACCATGTATTCCTAATTGCTTCCACTTGCTTTATAACTTTTTCAGGAGATAGCTCCTCAATATGCAGGTGTTCTACATGGTACTAGTTTACACTTTGGCATACATATACTGGTATTCTTCTGACTGATGGCCATTATATTGATATTGGTTCTCTGATGACAGGAATGTCAAATACAGCTGGAACATTGGCTGCCATAGTTGGAACCATTGGAGCAGGTTTTTTTGTTGAGAGGGTGGGCTCCTTTCGTGGATTTCTCGTGCTTACATCATTCCTTTATTTCATTGCTGCACTATTCTGGGACTTCGTTTCTACTGGGGAGCGAGTTGATTTTGATGAAACTAGTCAGTAATCTAGCTGATGTTGTCCTCAAAGTTGTATTTTACTGCCTTGTGTCTTTATTTTCGCTAGAAGGAAATTTATCTGAAACTCGAAATAGTGTTAGTTTCCCCCCAAAAAAAATCACATTGAGACATAAAATTGCTGATCAATTTCTACCTAGAGTTTTGAATACCTTTAAAAAAAACTCGGCAAGTACATCGGCTTTTTGAGCAAGGGCATGGCTAATTAATCACATGTATCTACAACTCGAAAAAAGCATCAGTTAATCCTTCTGTATTTAAGACTTAAATAGTGATCATTTCTACTTGTAGTTTCAAATAAAAAAAGAATTATAAATCCTGTTGGCTTTTCTTGTGTAGGTAATGATCAATAAGTCATGAATGGATTAAGGGGGGAGTGAGGTCCAAAGGAAGAACCTCTTGTGCACTATTTTACCCTCTTAGAACTCTAAAGTCTTGGTTCAGAATGCAAGGATAATGAACACCTGAAGTTCGAATGAAAACCTATTGTACGTATCCTTTTTACCCTCTTAGAACTCATTGTCTGAGTTCAGAACACCGGATGATGAACAAAAGTAGGAAAAAGAGAGAGCAGGAGGAGATATGTTTTACTGTTTAGCTGTTTGGTTGTCGGTTGGTGGAGGATGGTGAGGTACCAGGGCATTATGAATTGTTGGGACGGATGCTCCAGATTGCGTTTCTATGATGTAGTTTGGCTTTTAGCTGTTGTTTCAAATTATTTATAAGAAATATTATGTCAAAATAAACTGAATGTGGGGAAAATTTGCTTCTTCTGTGCTCATAGTTTGTACCTGTTGAAAGATTTAATTGTTTCTGGTTTATATCTTGTTTTATTTCATTTTTTGAGTCATTATTTAGTTTTGCTTGCTATCTATGTTATATGTAGTTGTTTGTTATAATTGATCCAGCAATGGCACCTCCAGTCTTCAGATGATTAAGAAAGCGGCAATTGTTCGCCTCTGTTCCGTTGTGCTGAATCTATCAGTGATATTGGTCACAGATATGAATGGGTGTGCCATTTTGTTATATTTTTGTTTCCATGCGAGCTTGTATTGAAAGTTGAAAGTATCTGAGCTATGGATCCTTTGACAAAGCTTTTGCTGATACGCAACGAGTTTGGTGAATGCGATCAAGCAAGCCAGTAACTTGTGCTTTCAGCAGCAGTAGCAGTCGGGGTCATACTCGAGCTAGGACAGTGACGCTATTTGATGTGCGGTGGTGTTTTGCATTTGGTGGGGACTGCTGGGGTTAGAATTAAAACCATGTCGATATTTTTCCACTTTGTTTTGTTTCTGCGCTTGTTTTCTCAAGTTAATGTGTTTGCCGTACAGGGTTTGATAAGAGTTTTTCTCTTCTTTCCAACCTCCAGGGAGACTAGGAAAAAGAAAATGAAAGTCTATATTAGTTTTCTAATGAAATTTATTAACTTTGGCTTCCAATTTCTTTTTCTGTTTTTTCTTTCTCTAATTCCACATGTCAAAGACCGAAACTTTATTTAGTTTTTGGAAGAGGTGGAAGAGAGTTGAAGAGAGAGTGAAGAAGAATCAGAAAATTCTGTGTGAAGAGAGTGAAGAAGGAAGAATCAGAAAACCCCACCCCCCCACTTGTGTTTCTTTGTTCAAATTTGAAGAAGGGAACGGGAGCGCAAAGAGATGAGAGGCTTTGATTAAAAAAGATTTTTTTTTTTTTTCCCTTTTGTATGGAGAGGTGTACTCTCCTCCTATTGACCTCAAATTTTCTTCCTATTGACCTCAAACTCTATAAATTAATGAACAAAAATTGAAAGAGGGAGTATCACCTGAGTGCTAAATTGATGCTACACGAGTAAAAAGGAGCTGCAAACAAATGAAGAGAAGCAGCAGCAACTTCATATGTCCGTCATGTGTCCTTCCTCTTCTTTGCGCCCAACAAAGTGGGTTCAGTTCATGTGTGTGAGCCAACATGGTTCGCTTCATATGTGTGAGTCACACACACATATAATAAGAGGGTCAATCACGCGTTGACACATAGATTTGATCTCTTATAATCTCTTATAATGTGTGTGTGAGTCCCACACACATATTATATTATAAGATGATCAATACACGTGTCAACGCATGGTTCACATATTCACCCTCTTATTGTATTGTGTGTGTGGGGCTCACACACATGAACTGAACCCCAACAAACATGCCCCAAAAATCTGAAAGCACTAGAAACATGACTTTGTGAGCAAGGAGCCGTGTTAGGTCACAGAAGGTTTTAGAGAATCCAAAACTAAATTAGGGTCTTCATTCACAGTGGAAAAAGATTCCTGACTTTATTTTTCTCTCTCCAAATTTCTTATTACATTATTATTTAGTCTTGGTTTATTACGGATTTTCTTAACAAAACAAGATGTATTTCTCAAATTTTATATTAAAAAAAAAAAAAAAAGAGGTGAAAAGAAGGCATATCTTCATGAATTATGGCAGTCCATAGGTTAATAATAGGACTGCTAAGTTTGGGATCAAAACAAAAACGATTAATTCTTCTTCCAAACCAACAAACATCCCCTCAAATTATTCAAACCAAACCAACTAACAAACTACTAACCAAATATTTCCTCATTCTTTTGAATTCAATCTCTCATCTCTCTCCTCCATGGCCTTGCTTTCTCCTCCCCCGCCCTATTCTTCATCAATAAAACCCCGTCCTCAATCTACATCTTCGCCGTCTCTCTCAACGCCGACTTCGATCAAGATCAACGCCAATGCCCGTCACAAATCCAGGCCGACAGCGATCAGGCTCAACAGTAAAAGTAGCAGCATTGGCCATATTAAGAGAGGCACAGATCATGAGAAGTCGAGAATCGTCGCGTTCAGCTCTGGAATCGAGAGAATCGGGAGGGGATCGCCGTCGCCGGAGGAGTGCTACGGGGTGCCGGCGAGGGTGAAGGTGGTGGCGCTGGTGGCGTTCGTAATGGCGCTTTGCAACGCCGACCGCGTGGTGATGTCGGTGGCCGTCGTCCCCCTTGCCGCCAAATTTGGCTGGTCAAGCTCCTTCTTGGGGATCGTCCAGGTAATTAATTGTTTATTATTTTAAATTTTTTACTATTTACTAGTTTGATTTTTCTCTTGTTTAGTCATTGTTTTGGGGGTTGGTAGGGTTATTAAAAGAGTCATTATGTTTTTTTAATGAATTATTAGAAAGCTAGTTGAATAGGAGTGCGGTTATTCAAAATCAAAGAATTGATAAGTAGCCCAAAAAATAAGTTAAGATTTTCTTAAACAATTTTGTCCTCAAATATTCAAAAGACTAAGATAAATATCTCAAACTATTCTTTTCGTAGGCTCGTAGCCAACACACTAAAAACACTGCGAGTTTTAAAATGGGGCAGATTGCATTTTCTTGTAACCTTCTCCATAGAGTTAAGCTTTTGCACTTTAATTAATTCCATATCATATGCTAATCCTTTATGACATTGGCAATTTCCACACTTATGAATCATCTTTTGGCCTACACCCTTTATCTCAAATTTTGAATCGAACTAAACCATTGACACAAATCGTTCATGAGCGAAAATTGAGTTATTTAGTGTCCCATCATGAATGCCCCCATATAAGCCGCAGCTAAGGTGAAAAAAATAAGAGCTTGAATACCATAGCAGCTGAGAAAGTTTTTCTGCTCAGTATTACCTGACTGAAAATCTCAGTTGAGATGCATCATTATATTTCTTGCAGAAAGTTGCATAAATATTCGTGCATTGCGTGATTGCTTTGTTTAGTGGAAGCATGGAATAGAGATTACGAGAGCTTCTTAGCTCCACTTCAATACCATATGAATTTTGATCAAAGTTGTTCAAAGCTTCATTATTGCCAATTGTAATCCCCAACATCTCGTTATATCAGGAACAAAGATCATCAAGGTCTTCAATAAACATAGGTTTGGTGATCTAGAAAATCTAGGCATGTTCCAGTTTCCAGTGAAGCACCACAGTAAGTGGTGGTTCATTGTAAGCATAACATCAACTCTAACAGAACCTTCGCTATGAACAGTACTTTTCATGCAAGATTGCTGACATGGTATTTCACAAGATGCTAAAAATTCATGTTGCTGTAAATACTAGTTCTGCAACATTAGCTAATAATAATCATCGCTGTCAGTACCATCATCCAAGCCTCTTGTCTTTGGGGTCTATAATTGAGTTTTTACATTTAAATTGGGTGTATAGAATATAAAGATATTTAGAGTAATTTGGAAGTTATTTACTAATTTATTGTATCTACTAACTAATTGGTTTACTTATCACTTTTTTGGGTTTAAATAGCCGCCCTGGTTGAATAGACTTTGAATTTGTTCTGTTCACTCTCGGGACCCACCTCCCTCAAAAATTGTTACCTGTGGTTATCATGAGATATAGGTAGCACACCTACTTTTATGGTTCAATCAATTCACCCACCAGTATTCTTTCTTTCCTTCCTTTCCTGAACAAAAAAAGATGTGGACCTGTAGTATTCTTTTGATTACTTTTCTCACAGACAAAAACAAAGAAAAAACTGTTGGGTATTTATGTGCAAATTCTCACGCTAAAAAATGAATAAAAAGTGATGGATTTAAATAAAAAGTGTGGTCTCTATCTGTCATATTAAACTTTTAGAACATATTAGTTCTCAGTCTTTATTTAAGACTCATCGTGTTCCCATTTTATTCGTTAAGGAAGAGAAGGTACGTTTGATTGTATTAGGAGAAAAGTTTCCGTCGTGATTCAACATCATGAATTATTTATAGATACTTAGAAAATAATTCAACAAGCATGACACGCTTATTTATGGATAC
The DNA here is from genome assembly GCA_038442645.1 of Agave tequilana. NCBI lineage: Eukaryota > Viridiplantae > Streptophyta > Magnoliopsida > Asparagales > Asparagaceae > Agave > Agave tequilana. The sequence goes on from JAVJIF010032599.1 coordinate 19,602, forward strand.
TAGGACAAAAATTTCACAAAGTTTAACCCCTCCTTCCCTTGTAGTACATGGGCGGGCAACTATTAATCTCAAAGTATGGATACTAATAATATTTTATAGGGACTCATTGTGATTTATGTACAACTGAAAAACCCAATTATAACTTGTAATTTTTTATTTTTTTTTTGTGTGTTTTTGTTTTTGTGTTTGGCTTTAAAGGAGTAAAGCTTCCTTCTCCCAATTTGGAGCTTCCCTCTCTATGTTTGAGCTGCCACTCTGATCTAGATTAGTTCTGCTAAATGTTTAGTCTATGGGCCTTTCTACACAAACCAAAACGAAACATAATCCAAGTAATAATGAGCCAAGGTCTACTGGTCAATTGGGTCCTGAAGTTCATGCACAGAAACTGGGCCTTCATTTACTTGAATCCCTTCTCACTGTTTTGCAAAGTATGATATAGCAAATTATCACCTTGATCTAAAAACTTAATTAAGCTACTAAGTAGCATAACAATGTACACTAATGCATGATGGAGAATGGAGATGCTCAGTGTTTTGATTGCTCCTGACATGTTGAAGCCTGCAGTCATCCTTTTTATGGGGCTACTTGCTCTCATCCGTGGCCGGAGGAGCTCTTGCAGACAGATACGGCGGGAAGCGAGTCATGGCATGCGGCGTAGCCGTCTGGTCTCTCGCGACGTTCCTCACGCCATGGGCTGCTGAACACTCCACTACTATGCTTCTTGCAGTCCGTGTCCTCTTCGGCCTCGCTGAAGGAGTCGCATTGCCTTCCATGAACACTCTCCTCTCTAGGTGATTACTGATCAAATTTACCTCAATTATTAATACAATTCAATTCAAATCAGATTGCAACTGAAATACATTGCTGCATAATTCTAGATGGTTTCCGTCCCATGAAAGAGCACGTGCTGTGGGCATATCTATGGCGGGATTCCATCTCGGAAATGTGTTGAGTTTTCTGACAACGCCAGTTTGATGTCGAGTATTGGAATCAACGGTTCGTTCTCTCTCTTTGCGATGCTGGGGTTTGTATGGCTGTCTGCTTGGGTGGCAGGGATCACGAATGATCCTCGTGACAGTGCCCTCATCAGCCAGGCAGAATTGAGGCTCATTCAGGCTGGGAAGAAGGAATCTCCCACTGAAGCCGGAAAATTTCCGCCTGTTCTTGAGTTGCTATCAAAGATTCCGACATGGGCAATCATAGTTGCGAATGTCGTCAACAACTGGGTAAAACTCGATCACTATGAATCACCTCTTCTGCAACAGTAGTTTTGTTGCTAATTCAGTGATCTTCATTTTCACAGGGCTATTTTGTTCTCCTTTCATGGATGCCAGTGTACTTCAAGACTGTAAGTGACTGCTTCTGCTTGTTCTTCTTCTTTGTATCCTTGAATGGTGTCTGCATGAAGATTAAAAAGTCAAAACTGTGGATTGATCTTAGGTGTATGATGTGAATTTGAAACAAGCCGCATGGTTCAGTGCCATACCTTGGGGTGTCATGGCCATCTCAGGCTATGTTGCTGGTGCCTCCTCGGACTTTTTGATCAAATCTGGGCATCCTCTGACTCAAGTTCGCAAGATCATGCAGGTTATGACATGTTAATTCAATCAAAATCAAGCATATAAATGATTTCATTCTGTTATTTAGAATGCTGATTAATCTTGCATTTGGTTGTTGTGGGCATGATGCAGTCGATCGGTTTTATTGGACCGGGAATTTCTTTGTTGTGCTTGAAGTTTGCTCGGACTCCAACAGTAGCAGCAGTCCTCATGACCATAGCCCTGAGCTTGAGTTCTTTCAGCCAAGCTGGCTTCCTTCTCAATATGCAGGTAACATTCATATCCCTAAATCAATTTCTTCTCCTTTTTTCTTCTTTTTTTCTTGTTCAAATGACCATAATGCTAAAACATTAAGCATCCCCAAACAAGTTCTATAAGCATGGCTTCATTTTAGAAAAACTACAGTTTAAATTCCTCAATGTGCTTGATCTCCCCTGATAGTAGCCTTTCTGATGGTTGCTCTTGCAGGACATTGCTCCCAAATATGCCGGATTTCTTCATGGTATGTTCATAAACTTCCAATCAATATTACTGTACCCTGTTGATTTAAAGTCCAAACATCTGGTTGTTTATGTTCTATCTAATTTGTATGCATTTTTTTTGTGAAACAGGGATTACAAATTCGTTTGGCACGTTCGCTGCTATAATCAGCACGATAGGGGCTGGCTATTTTGTGCAATGGTTAGGTTCTTTCCAGGCCTTCCTCACTCTTACAGCAGCTCTCTACTTCAGCGCCGCCGTTTTCTGGAACTTATATGCCACAGGGCAACAAATTTTCTCGTAATTCTTTTTTCTTTTTTTCCCCAAGGCGACACAGATTGTTGCCCCCTCTGTACTATAAAATGCAATTGGAATGATTCTACTAGAAAGGATTAAATAATTTTTTGATAGATCAAAATATTAGTTTTGACAATTTTTTGGTTCAAAAGAGTACGAGTCTGTCAATATGTTGCCATTCAATTCATGAAGATGAGACTCGCGTATGTATTTTATTTAAATTCTTGCTACCAGGTTTTATGCCATTGTTTGGTCTCAAGACTCTGAAGATTAAAAAAAAGGATCGTCATGAAAATGTAAAACAGAGAGAGAGGAAAAAAATGCCAGTTTCTTTATTCTTGACATTGTTTTTGCTTCTTGAGCAATCTATCTCATTGAACCAGTCTGATGTCTCACATCCCAGTTAATAGTTTAGGCCGCCAGAAAGTCTATCCCATATCAAGTTGAATTCTAAAATAAAAAATCTGTCGCGTGCAGCAGATAAATATTCTTCAAATATCAAATGACACTATAACATGTGGACGGCAATATATCAATCAATAACTTGTCAAACCAATAACCACAGTTAATTCAGTTTTCTAGCATTTGTATGTTGAGGGGGAAAAAAAACAAAGAGTAATCTCGATATTTGTACAAATGGAGAGCAACAAACATGCAGATGTTTTGCCAGGAAAAGACAAGAAAATGCAGGTTGGGCTTCAATCTGCAGAGTCAACAAAACAACAAGCCTTGCGTCAACGGGAGGAGAAGAGAGGAGTATGCCTTCCTGTTGCGATTTGGGTCGAACAGATAGTCCCACATCGGCTAGACGTGGGGATGGTCTTGGATTTATAAGGATTTGGGCAACTCCACCTAACAGGCTAGTCTTTTGGGATGGTGCCCCGAGTCCTTCAATTGGTATTCGTCCTCTTTGATAGACTGGGGTATGTTGGAGATCGTGTGTCGATTTCGTCCAGTGCGCACAAGACGAGATCGTGTGTCGATTTCGCCAGGTGATAGACTGGGGGTATGTTGGATCGGCTCAGATTTTGGGAAGAATCTTCACCGAGGTGGAAATTCTTGGAAAGAGAGAGGTTACTGCTGAGGAAGTCGAAGAGGATCGTCAAGGGGATCGTCGAGGAAGTCGGCGATGAAAGACGAAGGAAGCAGCAGCAGCAAAACAGGCTTACAGCAGCAGCAGCAGAAGATCGGTCGACCGCCCGCAGTAGCAGGTTTTCGGTCGACCGGCCCGATCGACCGACGTGCACAATGTGCACAAGGATGGAGCTCGGTTGACCGCTCAGTCGACCGACTGAAAGTACCCAACTCTCTGTTGGGCACCCGGTCGACCGGCACATAGGGTCGGTCGATCGCCCGGTCGACCGACAAGCGGGTTGCGGGCTGCGATTGCTGATTTGAAAATCTGTTGTATTTAAAGGGCTGTTGTTATTTTCTAGGGTAAGTATCTTGATGGTGGGAAATCTGGAGCTCTCTTGAGATCAGAGGTGCTGCTATTATTGTAATCGATCTTCTAAAGTAATATAATCTCTCTTTGATTGCCCCGAGGATGTAGGCATTGAGGCCGAACCTCGTTAAATTGTTGTTTTCGTGTGCTTTCTCTGGTTTTGTAATATTTGTGCTGGTTTGGAGATTGTTCTTTGTGCTTGGGAGATTCAGGGATTCCTCTTCTGTTTGTTGTCGTTGGCACAACACTTCCAACAAACAAACAAGCCTTGCAACAAAACAACCGGCCTTGCATCAACAAGCTTCTGATCGACGAGTGGGGTCGACGAGGCTTTTTGGTCGAATCTTCGGTGGGATAATGCGAGGAAAGCGAAGATGCGGTGGCGAGATGTGCCGGGTGCTCGTTTGGATGGAGTAAGGATGTCGGAGTGCGTCAACAAGGAGTACGGCGGAACGGGCGGGTGACATCGGCTGCAGTTGAGTTGGAGCAGGTCAGAGTGGCACCGGAGGATGTGCCAGCGGAGAGCAGCTGCATTGTCAGAGAAGAAGAGTGGAATATGAGTTTTTCTTTTCTTTATACTTTGATTCCTTTACCCATCTCCGGGCACTTGTGTGAGGACAATTTTTTTTATTTTTTGATAATTTTAGGTTCTTGTACTTGCTTGGAATTGCTTTCATTAATTACTTTTTAATGAAGCGTGTGGGGTCGTATTGGCTCACTGTTTTTTTCCCTTAAAAAAAGAAGAAAAAAAGAAAAGAAAAGAAAACAAGCCTTGCATCAAGTAATCTGAAATCATTTGTGTATCTGCCATTGACTTTGTCACTAAGCTCTCTAGAAACAGCCTTCAGCTAATTATTATAGACAATAATCCCCCAACAACCAGATTGCCCTCTTAAGTCTTTGCAGGCAGAGAGATCCCAACAGAACCTCAAGACCGAGATTTTCTTATGCAGAAACCAGGACGTCAACGCTTCAGAATTAGCCCCAAAAAACAAGATATTGGTATTGCTAATGGGCTTTCACCAAGGTCAGATTTCTCGTGGTTTTCGCCTTACAATGGAAGCCAATCCAGTTTCCTCAGCAGCACTAAATCTTCGAAAGGCAGAGATCGAGGATTTGTCAAATCATTGCTCGGTTGTTTCATTCCCGAGAGAGCAAACAGAGCCAGGAAGCTGACCATGAGGACAGCGCTACCCAGGCACAAGACATTCCCAGCTTTTCAGGTATGATTCAACCTTAAGCTTTGGCTTTTTATTATATCTGGAGAAATTTTGCTACTGAAATTTCTCGAATTAGGAAACATGATCAAAACCAGTTTGCGGATGTTTTTCAGGCTCAAGAACATCGACTGTAAGCAGCAGCAGCAGCCACCTCTCCAAACTCACCAGATTCAGTGGTTCCTACAGTCTAAATGAGACAAGACAAGGAGTTAGAGACTTCTCCATCGCAGATATTTGCAAGGCCACAGGAAACTACTCTAAAGAGAATATAATCGGGCAAGGAGGTTCCGGAACTGTTTACAAGGGGAAGCTCAAGGATGGGTCTCTAATTGCTGTCAAGCGTGCCAAAAAGGCAGGAAAAACAGTTTTAATTAATTACTGTGGTTTTTCTTCTGATTCCTGCCATGAACTAATTGAAATATACTAACTTGGGATTTTGTAGCAGAACCTGTATCAGCACTTGTCATCTGAGTTTGACAGTGAGATTCAAACATTGTCGAAAATAGAGCATCTGAACTTGGTCAGGTTTCTTGGATGCCTGGAGCACGATGATGAGCGAATAATTGTGGTCGAATATGTCGGCAATGGAGATCTAAGGCAGCATCTGGATGGTAATTAGTCTGCTAACTTGTTCAAATTTCTGCAATTTATTAAGATCAATGGGAGATGCTAATTTGCAATGCAGGCTTACATGGACAAGTGTTGGAGATTGCAGCGAGGCTCGACGTTGCCATTGATGTAGCTCATGCAATCACATATTTGCACATGTACACAGGTGCAAATGCTCAAGAGTACAAGGAAATTTTTCATGTTGATTATGGGGCCTCATAATTCAATTGTTGTTTGGCATGCAGATCATCCCATAATTCACAGGGACATAAAGGCATCAAACATTCTCCTCAACGAAAAGCTGCGGGCCAAGGTTGCTGATTTCGGGTTCGCCCGCCTCGCAGCCGAGGACCCGGACGCGACCCACATCTCGACTCAGGTGAAGGGCACGGCCGGGTACTTGGACCCAGAGTACCTGAGGACCTACCAGCTCACGGAGAAGAGCGACGTCTACTCCTTCGGCGTCCTCCTCGTCGAGCTCGTCACCGGGAGGAGACCCATTGAGCGCAATCGGAGCATCAAGGAGAGAATCACAACACAGTGGGTAGGTAGCGGACTATATGTTGAGGATTTGGCTGCATTTGTGAATGGGAATTGTGAGATTTGGAGTTCTTGCATGTATGCAGGCAATGGGGAGATTGAAGGAAGGGGATGCGGTGCTGGCGATGGACCCGAGGGTGAGGAGGAGCCCGGCGGCGACCATGGCGGCGGAGAGGATGCTGAGGCTGGCCAGAGAGTGCGTGGCGGCATCGAGAAAGGACCGGCCACCGATGAAGAAGTGTGCGGAGGTGCTATGGGGGATCAGGAGAGATTTCAGAGAGATGCAGCTGCTCTCGTCCTCGTCCTCCGCTGCTGCCAATGTCAGTGCCGAGTGAGTGTGAGAGCGAGGGAGGACGAATTATCGTTTGTTTAAATTTTTGCAAAAAAAAGGGTAATTTTAGGATTTCTGTTGTGTAGTTAGCAACGATTGATTTGATTGTATGTCGAATGTAGTTCCAATTTCCAACGAAGTAGATACAAATTTGGCGGTTAATCTGATGAAGATGTACTCCAATTGTACAACCTCAGCATCAGATTAAATTGCTGTTCAGATTAAATCCACCCGGATACTGTGTTATCTCTAGCATTGATTTACGACATTGCACAGGCCAAATGCAACAACCCCACGGCCACAACAGCAGTAAAAGAAAATGCAATACAATAGCGGACAAACTCATTCCAGCTTCAGCATCACATGTTCGCGTACAACTAGCAAAATTAGCAAGGTGCAGAACAATTCTAAGAGTCGAGGAACTGTCATTGACAGCTTACAATGCCAAATAAAAACAATAACTCCCAACAATTATTCTTTTGATATACAAACAAGTCCTCAGATCATCTACCGGGGAAAAAGCAGAGACAAATACAGCTCGGAAAATGACCAAGTACCAAACAAAGCACAGGCCACTTGTTTTTCGAGACAAAAGAGGACACCGTGCACAAGACCAACACATTTTGGAAATTACCTAGACCTCCCACGAGAACTTGAAGCAGATCTCGAGGAGAACCCCTGCTGCGACCATGAGAAAAACTGTGTGGAATGTCTCCTCTTGCTCCGTCTAGGTGATTCACTGGATGAAGCAGAGGGGCCCCTAGGTGAATGGCTGTGAAAGCAACTCCTCGATCTTCCCATTGACCATGGAGAAGCACTACGCGAGTAGCCCCTTGATGACCTCTTCCTTATCCCAGATGAAACACTCTTTGATTAGCTCCTCTTTGATCTCCTGCTTACCTCAGGTGAAACGCTCCTTGAGTAGCCCCTTCTTGATCTTCTCGGCCTGGGTGAAACACTGAGAGTGTAGTCTTCCCTCGAGCGTCTCCTAGCTATTGGAGAGACTCGCCTGGAGGAAAAGCTGTGCGAAACAGAATGGTAATACCACCTGCGATAATAAGGAGAAGCTAAGCCTGCAGGAGACTAAGACCTCGAGTCACGGGAGAAGGATCAACGCCACCTTCTGATAGGCAACCGGCTGTATGGACCATAAAGAGACCTTAGACCACGATCGGGATCTGTGCCTCCTATAACAAGGAGTATGATCTGCCCCCTCTCCGAGCAAAAACCAGGAGACCTGTATTGACTCCTGTCGTAGGGAGAATAGCTCGAAGAGTGACGCCTCACTTTCAAACAGAACAATATGAATCAGCTAGAAAAATTTTGGGATAGCAACGTGTAAGAAATGTTTTGTGATAAGAGACTAAAGCATAAAAAAAGTTCGTATTAGAAGAATAGCTTTATATAATGTGAGAGTCGTCTGCCAACAACGCATTAAGTAACAAAAAGAAAAAATAATGATAATAATAGTAATAATGAAGGCTCTACTTACCATTGGCAGTTCTCGCACCTAGATACGTGCCCGGAGTTGAGGTTCTTCCTCGTCGCCTTTTAGCCTGAAGAAGAGAAAAAGAAATATAGGCTCAAACTACAGAAATGAAAGCAATTAATGAAATGCTAAAGAGAAATAAAAGATCAGGAAGAAAACTATGATAGCATAATTGATCCAAATGAACAAACATAAAGAAAAGAGCGACTAATTGTCAAAAAAGTAATGCAGGGCATACAACCCTCTATATTGGCTTGAGGTAGTTTGATTTGATTGTTAAGGTTGTAAGGCTTTTGAAGTTTGATGAAGAGCTGCCACAAACAGCCACCCTGTTGTCAAAAACACTTCCAGCGAAGACATGTATCCCAATCTTAGTAGCAGCAGCTAAATTAACATAATCGAAATGAAAACTGAAATTTATACTGCCAGTCTAAACTAGCAGATGCAATACAGCTACCCAAATCAGATATTTGATTTACCTTTAAAACAGTAATGACTCAACCTTCCAACACAGTTCGGACAAGCTATTTAATGCAGCGATCTGCATCTTCAACAGTAGCCATTGTCACAAACCCAAACCCACGGGATTCCCTTGTCCAAGGGTCCACGACAAGGTGGACATCAGTTACCTACCATAAGAACATTTACGATATTATACTCATGTTTCAATCATATCAAGTTAAGCAAAGCAGTAAAATACCTACTGCACAGAACCCCAACGATATCATCGAATACTTTGATGTTTTAACAAATAACAGATACAAGATCATTGTAACCTGAAATAAGATTGAATCATGAAAATATTACATGAATTTGATCTCCTTTTCTATTATTCAAAGAGATCTTGTGCGTAGCTTTCCTTCACTAGAAAAATGCTTCTCAAGTTCATCCTTTGTTATTCGGGAAGGCAAACCTGTCACATACAAGTCGTTCCCAGGATTTTCCACACTCCTAAGATAAATTTGGTGTCACAACCAACTTGATCAAGATAATTCAATTACAAATTTATCCCATTTTAGGCAACAGGGTTTCAGTAGAAGTACCTTGAACGACTCCCAGACCTCGATAAAGACCTGGAAGAGGATCTGCTATGATGTAGTGACCGAGAAACAGATGCATGCCTGCGAAAAAGCGATATAACCACAAGAAACATGTGTTATTAGGCAACAACTAAGGAACTGACCAAAACATCCAAATTGAATTCGGAACAAAAAGCTACCTTGACCTTCTTGAGTACGACATCTGGAACAACAAAGCAAACCATTAAAACTCAGCTGTACAAAAGCTAAATAGCGAAATACTTCACACTAATTAGTATCAATATTTTTACAAAAAAATAAAAGTATTCACAAAGAGAAATAAATTCATAAGAAGCCAATATAGCGGATTTTCTAATGAAAAGATTGAAATTAAGTATTGACTGCACATCTATGCTCTCACTATCAGTGTTTTCCTTTGTTGTTCTTTTTTTTTCTTTCCTTTTTTCCGGTAAGAATATAGGCCATCGCTGGGACTTGAACTTGGCTCTCAAGGTTCACTGGCCACTCACCATCAGAGATGTCCAAGAAGAGTTATGCCAAGTTAGCAGTATACAACAAAAAGTAATTAATACAAGGTTGATTAACCTAGCACAACATGCAGTTTCTGTAAATAAATTCATAAAAGATCTCTGGCATATTAAGCACCAAGCAAAACTTTCAAGGAATTGATGCACTGAATTGGTGCTCCTTATAGGATTGAAATCCTGGACCTCAGTTTCATTTTACTCTCCTCTTATTGACTAATAAACATATAGGCTTAGGAGCAAGGAGACGAGTTAAAACATTTCTCATTAACTAATAGTGCTTGAGGCCAATTCCATTAATGATATTAAGATAAATTCACACAGACGATCTCAAAAAAAAAAAAAACATTCTTGCAAAGTGACACACTGGTTACACAGCAAAACAGAGCATATTAACTAAGAATTCAAAAGTTTGTACTTATACTAACATGGTTTGCAGTTTGCACAATCATGCCCAATGTCAACAGACACTCCACTTGATCACGAATATGAATTAACATAACTTGTCTTTGTGCATCAAGGCCACTGCAAGTTCCTATTTGTGTTGAAGCAAGAATTACCAACAGACATTATTTATTGATAAATTGACACAACAAAGCGTGAAAAATAGTGGTGATTATATAGACAAAATGATGACTATTGCCTGAGAATCTAAATAATACATCCTACACTACTTGTTTATTCAGGAATGTGTCTCTAGGTTGGATGCAACAGATACTTAAAAGTAACAATTGGGATGTTCTCAAATTATTATTATTATATACGATATATCTCTATTTGTGAATTAACCAGAATGTTTATGTGCTTGTTGAACTAATCCCAAATACAGTAAATAGACATGGCTCGCCCAATGCAAAAAGATACCAAATAAGAATATTGAAATGCATATACCATACTCAAGCGGCTTGATATGTGCAGCTCCATTAAGAAAACCAAGCTCATGTGTGCTAAATATATTTTCTACCAAATATCAATAAAATTGATCTCGCATTTTCTAACCCAAGGGAAGCCGGACCTAACAAGCTTAATTTTCAAATTGATCCTTTTGTATTGCATAAAATATAATGTAAAGATCATTAAAAAAAGAGGGGGAAAGAAAACGAACCATGTTACTTTTGCTGTTCCCAGCAAATCCTTCCCTTAAATTCAACAAAAATAATTGTATCTTGTGGTTGGGTTTTCATAAACTTCCCATTTGAATCTCTCTGTTTGTAACGCATAAATCTCTTCAAATGCCTATTGGCAAAAGAAAGTCATAATTTTTCCTGTCAAGAATTTTTTTCAAAGGAAATTAGTATCAAATAATCCCTTCAAAAGTGGTAATTCCATACACATGACTCAACTAGGCATGAGCAATTTCAGAGATTTTGAATGAAAGACTCAAGTGCATCGAGACCTCCATCAAAAAAACATTAAGAATAGAGAAAGAGAAGAACAAAAAAGAACATCGAGCAAGCAATGCAATAAAAAAAATGACACATTATTAAGATCACTGTATGAAATGAAACAAATACGTGCATTAATCTCTGGTTCTAGCAAATTTAGTGATTCTGCAATTTGCTGGTACAAGATAAGAGGTAGTTCTTTTGACTTGAACTCACTGCCAATCTACGTTCCGAAAAGTAAAAAAAACTTTGCAAAAAAAAAAAGATAAATCTCCAGCATTCCCACCTAAGGCTTCCTACATTTTCTCAGAAGTTGGTTCTAGCTGAGCCTGTCAATGGGTCGGGTTCGGGGCAGTATGGGACTTACCAGACCCATACATGTTTAACTTTCTAGGGACTAGACCCGACCCAATTACCCGCGAATCCAAAATCATTGTTCTCGAACCCATCCCATTTATTCACGGGTCCAGACTCGATTACCCAACCAGACTATCATAACAACATTACGTACACAAAAGGTCAAGCAAATTCAATCAACACATATAAGTATTAGGAGTCTACACCATTTCAAATAAGGCATATTAATATATTATTATTAATTAAAGGCGTACGAGTCTTAATCGGGTATGATTCGGGTTGGGTACAGGTCCCAGATCCAACCCGTTGACACACCTAGTTCCAGCAGCAATTAACTGGCTGGATTCTTCAAGTTACAATAATTCCTTCAGGGCCTTCACAACAGCACGGTCTCAAAAACCTCAGAAATAGGTAACCAGAAATAAGATACAAAAGGGAAGCTTAAGAATCATTTATTTCTTAAGTGCATTCATCTTGTCTCTGAGGTAGTATAGCTTCGCTCTCCTCACTTTCTTCTTGTCCAGAACCTTCATTTCTTTGATGTTTGGAGAATATCTGTCATAGAATCACAAAACTTAATATAAATGTGGAGTAAATAAAAGATTGATATGCAAAGATTTAAAAAATGAATAAAGAAATAAATAATAACCACAAATTACAGGAATGGGAATGGGTGTCAAGTGCAAGAATAATGCACAAATCCATCTTAATATAAATGTGTATCATGCTGCTTAGATACATGCTACCTAGAAAACACCAGTTGTAATATGCGCAACACGGTTCAGGTTTAAATGGGATATACTAACAAAAAAACAGTATATTGCCAGGTGCAACATCCACTCTTAGGACTAAATAAAGTAATTAAGTTTTTAAAGCAAGAGAAATAGGAGATATATACGTTGCTACAACAGTATCACCTTGCTGATGGTTTAGCAGAAGACATTAAGAAGATTTGGATTCTCTTAATGCAGTATTCAACCCAGTAATGTTCAGGTCTTAGGTGATCACATGAAAGTTCAGGGAAGGAACATTAGGGAAGACAAAACAAAAAAAGGGAATACAGAACCGTCACCATTCTGTCATTTAGATATCTGGAATTATACCATGCTGACCATCGCAAGAGCAAGGTTCATAGCTGAGTAATAAAAGATGTGGCTGCACTGGCTGCTTTACAACTTTGAGCCAGCCAATTTGGCCACGTGAAAGAAATTAAAAACTACCACAAGGTAGGAACCAGAGGATCAGATACAGAAACCACCAAAAGTCTAGTCTGCCTCTCTATATAAATCCCTATGTCAGACTCATTAGCTCCAAAAGTACAGTAAATGAGTACGTTGAAGCAATTTCTTCAAACTCATGAAAGATGGATACATGACAAAGCCATCATCAAAAATTATTTCCTTGTTAAGTGTTCTCATCCCATTTTTAATGGACACTAAAATGAAGCGAACTGAAAGAAATTGAAAAAAATATAATAACTTAGTTTTCTTTTGATAGCAAATGGTAGCAGCTCCTTTAACAAGAACTTATCGACACAAAACTCAAGCGCTCTTATAAGGTAATGGTTTCATCAGAAGATTAAGGAAGTTAGATTTTAGTTTTCATAGTAACTTATAAAAGTGAGACACTCCCTTAGTTTTGATGATTTTGGAACTTAATAATACACCGTATTACAGAACTCCCCATTAAAAGAACTAGAACCACAAAGGAACATTTACAATGTTATCTCTTGTAAGCATGTTGCATGCCAATTGATTTAAGCTCTTGACCATTGTTGATTTTCTCCATTCCAAATGTCAATAGCAATGTTTCTCAGGGTGTTCCGAATTTGTTTTTCAGGCTGTTCTCTGATACCTTGCCAGCTTGTCAAGTCCTATAGTTTGTGAAGCGTAGCCATCTAGACATCCAAGAGTCGACTATCATCTGGACTTAGAATACGGCTTGTGAACTCATCATCCATCTGATGATGGAACCATCCAAAGGGTAAACTACAGGTTGGTAGCATAACATACAAATTGGTTCAGTGTATGGGCAAGGGTCATTCTTTGCTATGCTACATCATCAACTTTAGCCTTCATGCGATATATGCGACACAACACTAGATACTGCAAATTGTTATGTAACTTAGTACACGCACAGGCGATACATCACAAGATTCATATGCAAATTGTTTAAGTGCATACTTAGTAATAAGACACGAGCGCAGTGATACAACACTAGATATATATGCATACTTTACATGTATACTTAGTACTAAGACAGACAGCCGCACGCACGCACGTGCGCACACATGACGCGCACACAAGGATGTTTTAACTTCATGTCACCAACTTGGGACCTAACGGCTTCACTGCCTAGACCAGGCATAACAAGCTTGAAGCACATTTTGTGCCGGCTAGGTTATAGAGTGTCATCATGTTGCATATCAGGCTAAATACCTCACAAACAACAGGCTGAAGCTTAGGGTAGCATATCATAAGCCTATCTCAATTTGACACGTTTCTTCCATTACATGTTGTACATTTCACAAGTTGCCACATAAAATTAATCACAAAAAACCAGTTGCATTTAAAACTCATAAAAATACTTGGACTGACATGTGTAGTAACACTTTAAAAGAAAAAGGAAAAGGAAAATAACTCTTTAGCATTTGCTTGGTGCAAGAACAGCTCAAGATCATGCTAAAATATATTGACATGAACGTGTGGTTTGGCACCTGATGCAACATCTCAATGCAAGTAAAGTAAAGACCACATATGGTTCAAGTCAGCTGGCCTGATGTGTTCCAACTACAGCTAGCACTAAGATTCTCTTTTCACAGTTTCAACCCCTACAATTTTTTTTCTTCTCATAGTAGTACAATTACTTGAGAAACTGAATCAAGAAAGGTGGCAAAGTACCAAAGAAAGAAAAACTAGAGTGGCAAAGAGTACTAGCATTGTCGGTTGAAAATCATCCCTTCCCATAGATTACAAATTTACATCTTTCAATTACATTCAAAAAATGAGCTCTCACTATTTTAAATGCTCCTTCTATCACGTATTTCCTAATGTTAGGTCACACAACATGACAATTCCAACACTTAACTCCCATTGAATACATGTGTTGTCATATCATATGCCATTAAGGTATTCATATCTATGATCAAATTCAACAAATTTTTTTAAAAAATGAAATATTAAAAAGTTTAGTACAAGAATGCAGCAGTTATGAAAATGAACAATATGAGGAGGAGGATTAGGAAAATAAGCATGCTTGATTACCAAACATGTTTATTAACAGTCCAAAGCATGCAAGTATACATAATTGAATCTCCAAACTACACGGATGAAACTTCAAAATTGAAACTTACAAAGGAAAGACTGATTCCACTCCAACACCAGCCACCAGTCTGCGCAATCTGAACGTCGTATTCAGACCTGCATTCCTCCTTGCAATGACAGTGCCTTTTAAAGTTGAAATGCGACTCTTGTTTTCAGGCACTTCCTGTAGGTATGATGCATCAGAGGAAGCAAACAAAATAGAAAAATCATAGGTTGTGTTTGACTCTATAGGGAATGAGACAACTAGAAAGAAGGACAAGGGGAGAGGCATTCTCTTCTTTTAATTTTACTAGCACCAGCATGCAAAAAATATAGCTTAATTTTTTATTAGTTTTATTTTCCTTTTTCATTTACTAACTTTTTTTTGTTTATAAAACAAAAGATGTCCCTTGTTCCCTTCTGTTTCCTGCCACTCATTTTTATCTTTATCTGGAAACAAACAAACTTTTATTGTACATGTATGGATAAGGATGCAAAACAATACAGATAATACGATTATCCTACCACTTTTAGCTGGATAATATAACCAGGTTTTATATCAGGAATCTCTCTTTCAGCTTGCACTTCCTCTGCTGCTTCTTTATCAAGAATCTGCATGCAAACGAGAGAAATTATCAACATACATGACTAAAAAAGAACCAGTAAATTATTGTCACTAAAAGATGATGGCAGATGCCTTCAAAATTATGTTGTTGTTTTGTTGGAATTGAAGAATATAAATGCGAATCTTTGAGTTGAATTATGGCAAGATCCGTTGATCGAATCAATTGGATGATGGTTGGAGTGTGTTCTCCTTCCATTGGGGATGAACGTGGTATATTCACATGTTCAATTCCGACTTTGAATGAATAAGATATTCAAGCCTAAAGATTACCTAATTCAAAGCCAAAAATGGGACTAAATGTAGCTAAAAGCATTTAGTCCCACATTGGCTATGGGATGGAAGTTTGTGGTGTATAAATAGAGAAAATTGAGAACAAAGGGCGTGCCCTTTGGGTACTTGGAGTTTTCGCGTGCGAAAAGGAGGGAACTATGCTCGCACATGCATGCGCGCGCGCCGCCGCTGGCGGCGGCCGGCCTGCCGGGGCCAGGCTCGGGTCTAGGTCTGGGTCTGGGTTCGGGTTCCCTACCCGGCCTGGTTCTTTTTGAATCGGGTCTGCGGGTATGGGTTGCGAGCATACCACTCCGCTACCCGAACTAGACCCGCTCCGCTATCCGGATCCGAACGGACCTGCTCCAAGACTGTTTGAATGCCAATAGTTGCGACTGTTAGACTGCCAACAGTTGTGATTGTTGGGTGCGTCAGTTGGGCAGCCAACAGTTGTGACTGTTGGGTCGAAATGTTGCAACCTTTCGTTGGGTTCGGACCCGTTGGCCCCTCCTGGAGCGCTATAAATAGCGCTCCGGATTCTCAATTGAAAACACACCAACACCAACAACAATCTTTCTCTCTATCTCTCAGAATTCTAAAGCAAATTCTGAACTGGCAGTGGAGTTCTGAAGCGGCTTCCAGCGAGAAGTGGGAAATCCGTAACTCGGTTTTCGAAGCGACTTCCAAAGGAGATTCTGCAAAATTCGTTCTGAAAGAGGGATCAAAAAATTCAACAGATTCTTTTATAGAATAGTTGTCTGAATCTGGTACTTCTGAAGAAGAATATTCTTCAACCTTCCTTCGTCCTCAACAGTGGGTGCTACTCCAAAGTAAAGGCAAATATTCATTCGAAATTTGTCCTTGTCCCGCTGCTTCAACGATCCTGTGAAGGTACTGGTTGACTACGGTTCGACCGTAGGTGATTTGGTAGTGCTATCCAAATACCGTGAAGGAGTGTTGTATCTTGGAAGACCAGCGTCCATTAATCCATTAGCACCGGTGCGGGGGACGTAATTGTCTTAAAGGAGACTCGCTCTAAGCATACCTCACTCCAAATACTGTATAAGTGAATTAAATTCTTTATACAGGGGATATACTGATATTCAGTATATCGAGACTGATTTAGATTCAGTCTAATTGGTGTTTAACCAAGGAAGGAAATTGAAAGGTGGTTCTTAAATTAAGGAACGTTCTATTGAACGGAAAACCTCCCACCTGATATTTGCCGACCTGGCCAAATAGATTGTTGATATCTCAGTGATCTTGATTAGTTGTCAGATTGATTCCTGTTAAGCAGAAACTAACATGTTTGACAGTATCAAGAGCACAAGGTTGCACATCCCCCATACTTCAAAAAGTTTAGTATTCACTCACATTCATTATGTGTTTTGCTGTTTTGTCAAGCCTCTTAATTTGATTCGCTGAGGCCGACTTAATCAGGGGATGCAGCAGAGCTGTCTTGTCCAGAAGAAGGCTCAGGATAACCCACTGTTGTCATGTACCTCAAAAGGGGATTATTTGTGGCAAGACCGCACTGAAAACTTCCATAACTAGATAGGATCAGCTCCCTGAGAAAATGCAGGTTATTTTCCTGAAACAAAAATATATATGTCAGTCAGATCTTTCAAACTCCTACTTTTTTCCCGAGAGAGCAACAGGAAACTAGCATGACAGACAAAGCACCCATTCATATGGAAACATTGCATAACCACATAATCATTCTTTTAGAGATGGAAAACGTATAAGGCCTGTTATAAGGTCAAGAAATGGTCTTACACCTGCCAAACACTCAAATTCAGAAGGGGAATATCATTATAAGTAATCATTTTTTCAAATATTGAAGCTACAGCCAATATAAGTGTTTCGGAAAGGCCAAAAAAACTGGTGTAGCATTGAGATTGTACCAGCCCATATATCTCTTCCCAAATATCGGTGGTATTACCGTATTAGACTTATTCAGTGCAATTGGATTTTGGTGAGATAATTAGAATTAAACCAAAACCCAATATCTCTAAAAAACCAAAACCGATATTTTGAATCCGCTGACCAAAATGTCATTGCCCCTAATTTATAGTCAGTTATTCGAAATGTTTCGTCTCTCCCCTTCTCTATTTTATCCTCCCAGGCTTAATCAAAGGTGATGAAGACAAAAACCAAAAGATAAAGAGCCCTATTGAGGAAGAGCAGCCCACATTACACCTCAAACTTGACATGAAGTTTCCATTTCCGTAATATTCCTTCCCTCAATTTACCAATCCCAAACAACGTTTACAAATCTTGCTTCGTGAACTAATGAATTTCTTGCTTGAGAGTATTTTTGCTACGGCATGATTTATTACTGCAAAATAAACATTTCTTGCCTTTGCCGACCTTTTGTCAAAAGACATAAGTCACAGTACTTCTTTTGATTAAGGACATCTAAGACATAGAACTACCCTTAAATCATATATGCATGCATACATATATGTATACATATAGGTCTGATGTTTTGCATGCAATACTGACTAGTGTCCCCGATATACCATACGCTATTCAAGATAGAAAATCCCAACACGATATGAAGCCAATATCAGATATCTGAAACCTTGAAAGCAAGGAAGCCAATATCAGATATTTGAAACCTTGAAAGCAATACCTTGCCTCATCATCTATTATCTGCATCTGAACTTTGGGCAGCTTTTCGACCATAGACATTATACACCAGAGCAACAAACTTGCTTATACCAAGCATTATACAGTTACCAAAAGGTACATTCAGGATTTCAAACTTTATGAAACATAAATATTGTGGGACAGCCTCTAAAACCTTAGATTCCATAAGCATGATGCAGGGGCTAAAAATAAACAGCAGGTTCCACATTCATGTTGGTGAAATTTGAGTTCGGTACACGTGTAACCAGAATCAAAACTTCCTAAGCCGTGCAATTTACTACTCTTCCCAAGCCAACAAGTTGAACTATGAGAAATACGGTACAGACCAAAAACATTGCATAAATAACAATACTAACATCAAGAAAAGAAAAAAGCACAATAGACCATAACACATTCCCTCGTGTTTTCACCTCCGCTCTATATATTGTTCTTCTGCAATCAGCTAGAAAAGTCATTCCATAAGGATTCTTAACTTGTAAACACACACACACACACCCCGCAAACCGAACAAATGCATCATGAGAACTCACGATGCAGACTTTAGAAGAGCCAGGTTGTATGATCTTGGAACTGGTGAGATGATTTCTAACACCATTAAAACTTTTCCAGAGAGACTGCATCCTTCCCAAATGAATTCTGCATTCACCATCACAACGAGACTCAGCACCCAGAATCGATTTATAATTAGCAGCAAGCACATGAAATTGAATTGCTAAATTTTTTGGTCATGGTTTCAAATCCCTCATCGCCTTTTACTTTGGAAGCTGTTGATGAGATAGAAGCGGAAGAACGTGGAGCCCTAATTCGTCATCTTCAAAACTTTAGGGTTTTGAGGAGAAAAGAATAGAAAATGGCAAGGGAATAATGAGCCTCCAAGGACTATGAGCTTTTGTAAGTGTGGTTAGGATTGTCGGAAATGGCGATCCGAGTGGAGGAAGATGGATCCCCAAATTAATTGAGAGGTGACAATTTTTAAGCGGGGAGCAGCGATGGCGGGGAGAGGGGTCGGATTCTTTTCTTTTAATAATTTATTTAGGTTTTTCTTGTGCCCAAAAAAAAAAAAAAAAAAAAAAAAACTCCTTTATTTCTAAAATTATCCTCAAATCATCATATTTGTAAAATTACCTCCTACATTCTTTAATATTTTTAAAATTATTTCTACGGGCTTGTTTGGCCGTCCTAATTGACCATAATTCGTAAGTCATAATTGGTAAGAGGCTGTTTGTTTCGCCGTAAAAGACGTAAAAGTACGTAATTCGTAAATGACTTACAACTCAATTACAACTACGGTATTTGTTTGGATCATAATTCGTAAAAAACTTACACAACTCAACTATCACTCACTTGCAACCCAATTACCACTCACTTGCAGCCCAGTTACAGTTAATTTTGTGGTCATGCAAAATTGTATTATTTTTTATGTTAATATTAATTTTATTAATATTTATCATTTTTAATATTTATTTGCTATATTAAAACTTTTAAAATCACCAAATAGTTAATTTTGTCGTCAACTTTTTAACTTACGACTTACACATTATGACAACCAAACACCGTAAAATACAATATATTTTTCCACTCACAACTTTATATTACCAACAAGCATCATAAAACTTACATGCATGTAACTCATTTACAACTGTAAACTTTGCCAATTATGACTTATGAATTACGGACAATTACGACGACTAAACAGACCCAAAGTTATTTATAGTTGTAAATGAGTTACATGCATGTAAGTTTTACGGTGTTTGGTTGGTAATATATAGTTGTAAGTGATTAAGTGTATTGTGTTTTACGGTGTTTGGTTGTCGTAATGTAATGTGTAAGTCGTAAGTGAAAAAATTAACCACAAAATTAACTATTTAGTGATTTAAAAAGTTTTAATATTACAAATAAATACTAAAAATGTTAAATATTAAAAAAATAATATTAATATATAAAAATAATACAAATTTGCATGATCACAAAATTAATTGTAAGTGGGCTGTCTGTAAGTGGTAATTAGGTTCCAAGTAATTAGTGTTGAGTTGCGTAAGTCTTTTACGAATTACGATTCAAACAAATGACGTAGTTATAATTGGGTTATAAGTCATTTACAAATTACGGAATTTATGATACCCTACATCAGTTAAAAAGAATAAAAGAATATTGAAATCCCACGTGTTACTTTTGTAAATTTTCATATAGGCCTTTGTAAACGAGTCATTTTAGAGGAAACATCTAATCTTTGACTCTTTCAGGTTCTCCTCTTTGCTACCGCTATTATTTTCTTTCTTTTGTTGAAGGAGGAGAACATCGCCGGATGCTGTATGCGGTTGGTGGGGTGGGTCGGGATGTGACAGGCTGACTTAAATGGCATATGGGACGAAGGGGCAGCTCTTGAATGTAGTGGAGGGCAACAATAACAATGTCAGAAAGTCCTTGAGCTATCAAGGTGTCTTGTTGTTCTATCTGGTTGCTCTTGTTTTCAGGCCTTTGCAACGATTCATTTCTGGCAATTTGGCATTAATTTGTGATTATCACTGGAAAAATATAAGACACTTATATCATCTGTATGTTTGTTGCATGCAGGCTTTTCGAGCTACATAGTTTTTCCTTCATTTGTATACGATCCAGATCTGGTGTCCAAATATACATTCCTTCAGCAGCTCAAACCATGTAGCGGTAAGTTTTGAAGGGCAGTTAGAAAATCCACAGCAACAGAACAATTTGAAAACAAAGACTTTGCTTAATAATATATTTTTCAATCTTTGATTAGATCTAATCAGCTTTTACAAATCCATTGGTCTTTAGTTGATCTCCAGGAGGTAATTTTTTTTTGCTGGTATGGCTAAATCATTGCCTGCTAATAGTTTTTAGATGTAGAATGGAGTGCAATTCTTCTATCCAAATTGATTCTGTAAAATGGGCGTAGAAGATGAAGGCAGATCTTGACGTCGTGGAGGCCATCCCACCGTTGGATTTGGTGTCGCCAATGTCGTCTTCATTTTTTTGTATTGATCTGAGAAAGACCACGACCACTAAAGGAGAAGAGCCCCATGTACTGTTTGTGTTTGGGCCTTTTGAGCTCTGTTTGGGTTAAATGGGTGCGAACACAATCGACATGCACTTAAAGAATATAAGAGAGAGAGTCAGAAAAGAAAGAGTGTGAAGATAAATAAGCAATTTACTTTCAAAAATATTAAAATTTAATATTGAGGATTTTTTTTTTTTTTTGGTCAAACTTAAGATTTTGAGGAGAAATTTAGAACTCTGATGATGATTTGAGAGTAATTTTATAAATTAGGAAGATTTGGAGGCATATATAAGAAAAATCCTCTACTATTTACCCCTCAAAATTTGACTTTTTGGCATAGTTACCCCCCTCTGAGTTATAAATTGCATGTATGCCCTTCAAAGCCCTTTCCTCCAGTTGTTTATTTACCAATTTATTATTATTATTACTTTTTTCAATACTGAGGTAATTATATCATTTAGCTAATAAACAAGTATTGGAAGGGTCAAAAAATATATATATATGAAAACAGAAAATTGCTCCCGCTCATGACTTTATGCAGCCACAAGACTGCTACTAGGGGCTGTTTGGTTGGTTGCAAAACTTTGCAAAATGTAAAAAGTTTTGCAACTTTACACTTTTCACTTGTTTGTTTCCATTTGCAAAATGTAAAAACTTTTTCCACTTTACAGTTGCTACAGTTAAATTTGTGGTCATTTAATTCTCACTTTTACACTCATATTTTCTCACTTGCAGTTGCTACAGTTAAATTTGTGGTCATTTAATTCTCACTTTTACACTCATATTTTCTCACTTGCAGTTGCTACAGTTAATTTTGTGGTCATGTAACTCTCACTTGTAGTACACCAATTCAAAACAGTTACTTGATAATCAATATATAATTTAATATTTTTAAATTTAATATTTTAAATAGTGTTCAATTTCTTATTTAAGTATTTAATTATTTTATATTTTTAATCTTTAATTTTTTATTGTTTTTAATATTGTTTTAATATTGTTTTAATATTTAATATTTTACTATTTTAAGTTACTATTTTTATTTAATATTTTATTTAATATTTTATTATTTTATTAATACTTATTCCATTTTTTATTATTTTATTTAGAGTAAATATTTTATTAATATAACAATATTATACTTTAATATAAAATTACTATATATTTAGTTATTTAATTTTTAATATAAAAATTCCTTTATTAATATCATAATAATTTTTATTATTATATTAATATTTTATTATGTTAATATTGTAATAATAATTCAGTATAATAATACTTTAATGATAATTTATTATTAAATTATAATTATATTTTACTTTGTTATTTTTATATTTCTATAATATTACAAGAATATTATAATAAAATTTATACTATAATAATTTTCAAGTATTTTTAATATTATTACTATATTTTTACTATATTTTATTTCTTTTAACATTTTTTAATATTTATATTTTATTAGTATTCTTAAAATTTTATTAATGTTCTTTAGATTTTCTTAAAATTTTATATCATTTATTTAATTAATATTTTAGTAATATTTTACTATTTATACTAATATTTTATTAATATTATTATTATAAATAAAATATTAAGATTATTAATTTTTTATCTCAAATTTATTAATACAATTTAATTTGTAATATTAGATTTAATTTAATAGTATTTATAATATTAAATCACTGCTACAGTTAATTTTGTGGTCAACTTTTCCACTTTCACTTTTACATTACCAACCAAACACCGTAAAACACAAAATACTTTACCATTTACACTTTCACTTTACCAACCAAACACCGTAAAACACAATATACTTTTCCATTTACACATCACTTTATCAACCAAACACCGTAAAACACAATATATTTTCACTGCTACAGTTCACTTTTTCCATTCTCATTTTACAACTTACGACTTGCGACGTTTTGCAACGAACCAAACAGGCCCAGTATCGCTTTCATATTTGCAAAAGAAGAATGAGCTTTTTATATATCTACTTATTTGAGTCAAAACTAAAATATACACTTGGTGTTGCATCTTTATTGTTTGTAATTGAGGTTTTTTTTTAATATATTTGTACTGTTTTTATTCATATGTTTAAGTTAAAAGAACATGTGTTTTTTAATTGAAGGAAAATATTAGTATAGTCATCTATGTGGCCACTGATAATTGCACTTCTCAACTTTACAAGGAAACAATTATTTACCAGACTATTTTTATTTCAGAAATATTTCAGTTTTTTAAGATATTTTTACAAGTACATAAGTGTGTCCTTGGAAATACATTTTTTCCCCATAATATTTGACACTAAGAAAATTTTCAAGTGCATGATGTGTGGATATAGCACCAAATCTATGAAAGGCTTCTTAACATGGCAGACGAGGAGACAAGGGCGGATAAGAAAACAATACAATTCAATTAAGGAAAAAGGATGTAATCACAATCGAAACTAATTGTGATTATATTTGTATCACTTAAATGTAAAAGATAAAGAAAAATCTTAATTATATCAATGAAGGTGGAAACATTAGATAGAAATTTTAATATTATCTCTAAAAATAGAAAAGTAAAAGAGAAATCTCTATCACATCACTGTAAGGAGTTCATATATGTGAATAAAAACCTTAAAAAAAAAATCTTAATCATATTTATGATCGAAAACATTAGAGAAAAGTCTTAACCATGTTTCTAATTCTAACTTTGCCAATGAGTCGGCACCCACTATAAACAATGTTATTTGAGATGGAAAAATATATGACTCATCCTTAGACTCTCTCTTTTTTTTTTCGGCTTTAATATCTCTTTGTAAGCAGGTGATTTATTTTCCTGTCTGTAATCGTTGTTGTATTTTCTATTCCAGTTTCATTTAATTCCAACCTTTTGTTTATTTAACTTCAATAGGTGCTTCGCTCTTAATTGCTTTATGTTTTTTTTTCAAAATTTTTATTTTTTTTATTTTTTGAGCAAATGCTTTTTCAGAACTTGACGAGTAGTTTGTTAATGATAAAATTCCCTTAATAGCTCTGAATTGAGATATCTTTCGTCATCGGGTGGATGAAAAATCTTAGCTAGAAACACACCAAAATACCAAGTTATTTTTTTTAACAATAACTCATCGAAAATCCTCCCGTTCAGCAAATATGATTTTGACAAAGCATATCACAACATAGTAAATTAATTTATTTTATTTGTGTTGAATTTTCAGTATTCCTCGTTTTAATGGAAAATTTTTCCAACAGCAACTTAAATGTAAGCCACAATTTTTTTCTTTTTAACCTATAATCTTAAAATATATATTTATCAAAACCAACCGAAAGGAAGTTTACTGCCGTGACTCATCTAGAAACTTTGTCTGTCCATCCTTCTTCATCCGAGAGAAAGCAACATCGATTTCCTCCTCAGCTTTCCGTCCTTCTTCTTCTTCCTTCTTCTCTCCCCCACTATCTCCTCGTGATCAATTGGCCGATTTCTCACAGACAGCGGCGATATGTTATACAATATTATCAAAACCGAGCGAAGTGAGATTTTCTCTCATGACTTTTTCGCAAACTTTATATGTCCGTATTCGTCCGTACCAGAGATAGAGAGAGCTCCTTCCCCCGACCCCCTCCCCTCTCTCCAACTGCCTCTCTTCCTCCTCTCCCTCTCTCACCGCAATCCCCGCATCTCTCGTCCTTGTGCTTCGATTTCTCACTGTCAAGACATACTAGTATTCATATGTGGCCGGTGGCCCCTACACAAATAATTTTTTGCAATTCCCTGCTACTCTTTAGCGTTACCCCTTTAAATTAATGGCTCCCATTTCAAACGCATAACGCAAGAAACTTTAAGCTCCTTTTATTCATTTCATTTTTCGAACTGAACGGCGAAGCTCGGACCCGAGTCTGTTGCAACTCCCCGCACGCCAAGGAGAAATGGGACCTCCCGATCACTACTCCCCTTTCTTCAATCCAAACCCTCTGCAGATCTCGCCACCGATCGCACCCCATCGCCTCCCTCGCAATGGCGTCAGGCCACGACCCCGCCGCCGGAACTTTTCTGATGGACCTCATATCGTCCGATCCCTCGACCGCCGCCGCCACCGTCAATCCCAACGCCACCGCTCCTCCGCCGGCGGTGGGCCACTCCACCACCCTCGGCAAGCCGGCCACGGAGCGCAAGTCGAAGAGATCCACCCTGATCCAGTTCCAGAACGACACCATCTCTGCTGCCAAGGCCCTCAACCCCGTCAGATCCCAGAGACAGAGCAAGAGAAAGGTCGCTTCCTCAAGTCCTCAAACTCGCCATCTCTCCTTTCTTTCCTTTTTCTTTAACCTCAATTGTGTTCTGACAACTTTTGAAAATCACACACAAGGTTGTTTGATTATATGCCTGACTGAAACATTTTCTTTTTGGTAGCCGATCTCTTACGCTCTGTTGGCACGACTCATTCATGAGCATGCTGCGACGTCGGATCAGGTTCTTTTTTTTTTTTCTCCCCTTCACTTCATGATTCTTTTGCATTGTAGATTCGTTGTCCATAAAGAAGTTTGATTGGGTAGTTTATTATTGTTTGTTTCTATCCAGAAAAAATCACAGAGGCGGTTAGTAAGCCACGTGTTTCCGAAACTTGCCGTGTACAACTCGGTGGATCCATCTCTGGCACCATCTCTTCTCATGGTAAGCTTCTCGTCGTCCATTTTTTAAAATTGTTTCTGTACTGTTCTGAATGTGAACTTTTCTTTGTAGGCAATTAGCTACAGTCTGCATTCTTCAACAAATAACGAGTTTTGTTGTTAAATCATTTATAGTTGAGAGCAGTAACGCTCTACCTACTTATTATGTATTAATGAAAGAAGTGGCTATCTCTTTGTGAGCACATGAATTGTGTTGCTGCTTACCATCCCACAATGCTTGAGATTAAGATGACAGGGTTGTCATTTGACAGCGTGATTCAAGTATATGCCAACCAGGTATTTATTTTGAAGATAACATAGAAAATAGTTAGATAGTTGTGCCTTATATTGTGGTAGTGAGCAGTATTTTTGGATTTCGCCTATGTGCTCTTTCCCTACCTGGCCCAACCCAACCCAAAAGAAAGGGAAAATGAGAAAAGAAATGCACTTCCACGAGGTAGGTAAAAGAAAGAGGAAGGGAATAAAGATATATGAGGAGAATATAAGAGAGAAAAGAGTTGGGAAATATAGAAGTTGTATACTTAGAGAGAGAGAGAGAGAGAGTACTTTTGGATATTGAAAAAAAATATGCAGAAGAACCTACAAGGATATACTTTTGGAGTTCAAATGGAACTTTTCTCACTCTAAACGGAGGAGATTATCACTAAAAAAAAGGTGGGGGGCTCATGTCTTTCATGAGGGTAGCCTGAGTGTGGAGAACTCCATAGTGGACTTGAAGGGAGGTGGCCAAAAGAGTGAAATATTAAACGTCGGGACTGTTGGCCTAATATTTTCCGCGCCTAAGTATTTGATGATAAGAAAGACAGGTTAGTTCAAAGCTTAACTATTAATATGATCCATCAAGAGGAGTACACAGATCTCAATCTACTCAAGGGATCAACATGAAGCGGTCATTAAAGGAAAAAAATAGCAACGATACCAAATAAAAGGAGATATCATGCCGAAGAAGCTCATAATGTTCATATATCCAAACATCTCATGTATCAGAAATTGATCTATTTTTTTTAACTTCTTTAGTCTACTTATTTAAAATCATCAAACCCCTAGAACTAGCTTATCTATCTCTTAGTGCATTTAGTCATGTACACATAAGGTTGAGCACTATTACATTGCCAAATACCAGACAAGTGTAAAATCCTTTGGTTGCTTAACAGTTAGATGTTTGCTTATGAGATTGTAACATACGTCTGTAATAGCACACATGGTTATACTCCGATTCCCATACATATCATACACAGATTATGCTTTGACTCAATTTGTTCATTGGAAGTTTGATTGACATATTTGTATATAATCTATCAAACTTCTATTTTATCTGTCTGCTAGTATAACTCTGCTATGGATGGATCCTTGATATTATCTGGTGTTCTGTTACGTATATCTGCCTCCGATGTCTGGTGCTTTTCATTAGACCACAAATTCCTATGTCTATCTTTTATTAGAATAGTTAATGACTGGTTATGGCCCAACTTCAGTAACCCAGATGCCTCCCACAGGGACATTTGCGTTACGTCTAGGGTGATAGACCTGTTTGGTTGTTTCTAAGAACTACATCTTGGTGTTTATATATATATATATATATATATATATATATATATATATATATATATATATATATATATAGAGAGAGAGAGAGAGAGAGAGAGAGAGACTTGACTACTTTCGAAAAAATTTGAAGCTAGATCCTTCCTATTCAAATTCCGTGTTAGGTTATTCAAATTGAAGATCCACTCCATTGAAGGTTGATTTACATTATTTAAAGTGACAAAGTAAAAATTGAATCATTTTGAAGTTTTTTCGCCATGCATGAGCTAAGCACAAATGACCGCCAAAAGTAGCATGTTTCTTAGATCTATGACTTTGGACATACAAATTCAAAATCCAACCACGTGGTCATGATCTAACCACATAAAAATCCTTACATACTAATTATTTCTTAGGTTTCAAATATTCTATATTGTTAAACTTACTAACTCACTATTTAGGCCGTTCATTTTGTGCCTATTTGATGCATATGTAAATAACATTTTAAAAACTTGATTTTTTATTTTGGGCACTCCTAACGATGTACATCAATTTGAAAGGGGTCGGTCATCAACTGACTATTCCTAACATTGAGTTTAAATGGGAAGGATTTGCTTTCAAATCCTTTCAAAAGGAGTTAAGTCTCTCTCTCTCATACACACACATATATATAGACTTGGATATTTTTGGAAGGATTTGCGCATAAATCATTGTCACTCAAATTCAATGCTACGACATTCAAATACAAGATTCATTTTGTTGAAATTGATCAACATTATTTAAAGTAACTAAAAATAAAACATTAAGTGCTTTATAGGTTCCTAGTCCATGCATCAAGTAAGCATAAAATGGACGACTGAAAGTAACATACTACTTAGATTTATGACTTTAAAGATACAAATTCTTGATCCGACTATTTGATCATGATCTAAACATTTAAAAATCCTCACACACCATTTTTTTTATTAGGTTTCAAATATTTTACACTATTTCGGTCGTTCATTTTGCGCCTACTTGATGAATAAAAAAATATTCAAAACACTTAAATTTTTATTTGTAAGCGCTCTTAACAATGTAGATCAACTCTAACGAAGTGGATCTTCAATTTGAATATGAATGATTCATCTTCATATCCTTTCAAAGGACCCAAGTCTATTTCATATGTATATATATATATATTTCATTTAGAAATAACCCTTGAATTGTTTGAAGCATTTGGTTACTGTTTATTATTCTCTTGAGTCCATGGTTTAAAGTCACGGTCTCGGCTGCCGACTCGACGGGCACCGTTCCACATCAGTCGTAGCATCGCGGCTCCGACTCGGGTGAGACGGGCGCAACGCTACATAAAGGGCTCAAAAAATTCTGAAAAAAACATGATAAATCTTAAAAAAATATAAGACATCAAAATTGACGAATAACATGTCCAAAACATATCACTTAGCGCACTAAACATGAATAAAATATATAAATACACGCGTCGCGGTATTAAAATATCAAAATAAATGTATAATTTAGTAAATTATATGAAATTAATTAAATTTAAATTAACGACTCTTTTCAAACAAACAACAACTAAGCCATTTGTCCCAAGTATTTGGGGTAGGCTTCATGAACCAAAAGAGAATTACGCCGAATCGGGCACATGGATCAACTTTCTTCACTCATTCCTATCGAGCAATATGCCTTCACTAAGACCTTTAGCCTCTATATCTTGTCGTATTACCTCCATCCATGTTTTCTTCGGTCTCCCCTGCGCTCTTTTAACTTGCCCTAAATTGATACGCTCTACTCACCGGACTGATGCATCTGTAGGTTTACGTCGCACATAACCAAACCATCGTAGGCGGTTTTCTCTCATCTTCTCTTCTATAGAGGCTACACCTATCTTAGTACAAATATCCTCATTTCTCATCTTATCTCTTCGCGTGTTATCACACATCCAACGAAGCATGTACATCTTTGCTACACTCATCTTTTAGACATGATGTCTCTTTATAGCCCAACATTCTGTGTCATAACGACTCTTTTCACAAAAATAAAAATTGGCTCTACTTTTCTAGTAAAAGTTTAAATTATATGAAACTAATTATGTGAAATTTTGGCTTGACTCGGTCTTGATTCAGGGTCGACTCGGCCTCGACTCGACTAATTCGGCTGAGTTGGCCTTGACTCGGGACCGAGTTAGCTTCGACTCGGGTGACCGGACCAAGTCGGCCCCGAGTCATGCAGAACAATGCAATAGGGAGACTCGTGGACCATCTCGGAATGAGGAAGGCTGTTCCGGTTCCGACTCGGCCGAATCGGAATCGGAATGACCGAGTTTTTGAACCTTTCTTGAGTCTCCATATCCTTCCAAAGGACCCAAGTCTATCTCATATATATATATATATATATATATATATATATATATATATAAGTGCTCGTAGTATGTCTCCTTAGATTATAATCTAAGTAACGGCTTAAAATTTCACAATGGAGCATTTCTAAGGATGATTCACTCCATTCATTTTGATCTACATATTCTAAAATGATTGTGTATAAAAAATCATGCACTTTTGATGCTTTTTACCCATGCATCAAATGGTTACAAAATAAACGATTTTTCAACAATAGAATAAATGACACCGCTTAATCGATGGTTAAAAAAGGTCCAAACTATATGATTTTCTATATATAAGCATTTTAGAATATGAAAATCATGATAAATGGAGTGGATCATTCATATGAATGGTACATGGTGGGTTTTAGGCTACCTCCTTAGATTGCATCTAAGGAGACCTACTAGGAGCACATGACCCCCCCCCCCCCACACAGAGAGAGAGAGAGATAGATAGATAGACTTGTGTCATTCCAGAAGATTCGAGGCTGAATCCTTCCCACTGAAATACAACCCTACAATATCCGCTTTGTTGAGGTTGATCTACATTATTTTAAGTAACTAAAAATAAAAAAATCACGTATTTTGAATATTTGTTGTCCATCCATCAAGTAGGCACAAAATGGACGGCCGAAATATGATTTGTTTAACAGTGTAGAATATTTAAAATCTAACAAAAATTGGCATGTAAGGGTTTTTAAGTGTTTAGATCATGATGAAATGGTCGGATCGAGAATTTGTATGTTTAAAGATGTAGATCTAAGCAATATACTATTTTCGGCTGTCTATTTTGTACCTACTTGATGAATGGGCAAAAAATATTCAATATACATGATTTTTAGTTTTTATTTACTTGAAATAATGTAGATCAACTTTAACGGAATGGATCTTGCATCGGATGTCATAGGGTTGTATTTGAGTGGGAAGGATCCGGCCTCGAATCCTTCTGGAATGACACAACTCTCTCTCTCTCTTTTATATATATATATATATATATATATATATATATATATATATATAGGAAAATTTTCAAATGAGAAACTTTCTCATAATAAGCTTCGTGAGAAAATCATATAAGAGAGATTTTATAGATGATCTGAACCGTTCATCTTGATCTACATACTCTAATTAGACTACCAATAAAAAATCACGCGATTCCAACTTTTTTACCTATGCATCAAGTGACATCTTTATTCTACGGTGAATATAACGTATGCTTTGTAACCACTTGTTGTATGAGTAAAAAGGCTCGGACTCGTGTGATTTTAATTGATAGTCTAAATAAAGCATATAGATTAAGATGAACGGTTCGGATCACCCACATTGAAGCTCCTATATAGTTTTCTCACGGTCTTCGTGTGAGAAAGTTTCTCACACGAAGACTACTCTCTCTCTCTCTCTCTCTATATATATATATATATATATATATATATATATGAGTTCATTTAGAAATAACCCTTGAATTGTTTGAAGCATTTGGTTACTGTTCATTATTCTCTTGAGTGTATATTTTGTTTCTACAACTCTTCAAATCCCAATTAAGAGCATTCGTTGAGATTTACTTACAAATTCACCAAATTCACTTAAGAGATATACATTTAATGGTGTCTAGGATCTTAAAAGATTGACTTCACTTTCTCTACTACCTTGTTTTTCTCTACTTTGTGAGAAATGTTATCTATGAAAGTGGGTAGGATTGTATGGAGCAGTTGCTTCTGAGGGCCTGTTTGGTTAAGGGTGAAAGTGAGGAAGTGAAGAAGTGAGGAAGTGGTAATAGTTCCCTTTAGAACTTGGGAATTGGTTAGTAAGTTTTCTGCTGTTTGGATGTTGTTGGGAAGTGTGGTTTGGAAAATGTTATGTTTTTTCGGTGTTTGGATGGTAATGTGAAAGTGAAAGTGGAAAAGTTGACTACAAAGTTGACCGCAAAATAATATTAAATTAAAAATTAATTAAGAAAAATAAAAATTAGACTGTAATTAGAATGCAAGTGAGATTTACATGAGCAAAAAATTAACTGTTTTGTGCTACAACTTATTACAAATGAGATTTATATGACCACAAAATTAACTGTAGCACTCTGGAAGTGAGGAAAACGTTGTGTAAAGGAGAAAAGAGAGAACGAAAAGAACTTTTTCCATTTTCCTTTTCCGGTGTTTGGATGAACAGCTGAAATGAGAAAAGACACTTCCCACTTCCTCACTTCCACCCAATTCCTTGAATCCAAACAGCCCCTGAATTGAAACATTGGTGTAAAGAATTTTGAAGTAGTGCAGAATTTGCAGAATTCGTAACAGAAACTAGGTGTTTGGGGGAGTAGATATAAGAAGGGTATTTGGGCTGTTAGCCACAATTAGGGGTGTCAACCGGGTCAGTTTTACCCAAACCCAACCTGACCCGAAAGATAGGGTTCAGACTCATATTTCTGAAAACCCACCCGACCCAAACAATTGACACTCTAGCCACAATAAACCTAGTACTCTTGTGTTTCCAATCTCTCTTTAACTCCTCTGTTTATCATATTTGTTATTGTTGTTTGCATTATATTAGTTGAAACTGTTTACCTTGAATTTTGGTTAACCTTATTCAGCTGCGGGCTAGGGAGTGTTTTCAGGGATGAAATGTGAGAGTGTTTTCTGCATTTTACCCTAAAAGAAATGACTCAATCATTTTTATGTTTCTAATGTATCTACATAAAATGAATTTTAGCTGATCCTCAAAGCTGTGTGTTATGACTAAGAAAAGTTTGGTTAGAAAACTGTGATTGATATTTGGGTCTATGCTTTTGCAGCTTCATCAGCAGTGTGAGGACAGGAGTGTTCTACGTTATGTGTACTACTACTTGGCTAGAATATTGTCAGATAGTGGTGCCCAAGGTTTAACTCCAGGAGGTGGAATCCCCACACCAAATTGGGATGCACTTGCTAAAATTGATGATGTTGGAGGGGTTACTAGAGCAGATGTGGTACCTCGAATCGTAGATCGCCTTATTTCAGAGGCTTTAATTGATGATGCTGAATGTATTATGTTCTCCTTCTCTGTTTTTATATATATGCACTAACCTCTAATTTCATTTTCTTAGAAATCTTAAATGTTTTACTTCATAAGCGAGAAAAATTGCTCCAGGAGATCGGAAAGAGGCCAAATGAGAATAATCATATCCTTTGAAGCAAATTTTACAAATCAAACCATTACTTTGGACCTAGTCATATTATTATTATTTTTTGGGTTCATCCATAATTGAACTGAGTCAGTTGAACATGTATTAGGTTTTGGTATTCTTTTTGAAATTAAATAATTTACCAATCTTCTGCAAGTTTATGCACTGTGTTTCCCTCCACACACACAGAGGTAGCTCCATCTTGTAGAATAAGTTTGTTATAGCTTTATGTTGCTTGACTCTAGGTTCCTGCTAATCTGCTATTATTACTGAACTAATATTTAACGTTTGAGAGAACAGACATGAAATATTTTAAAGGGATTAATAGACTCCGATTTTTTTTTTTGTTTTGTGGGGGGGGGGGGGGGGGGGTGTAAAATACTGGATACTTCTCCAGAACGTCCCGGGCCTTGAACCGCCTTGAATACAGTTGGATTTGGGCTGGCTGCTGTTTAGTTTCCATGGTTTATATGTTTGAGAATTTGGAGTTTATAGCCAATTGTATTTGTACAATTTGATGTTGTGATCAAGTTTACATCATACCTTATGCTAATCCGTTGTATATCTATATTATTATTGTTGTTGTTATTTATATTAACATGTCTACCCTATACTTTTTAAAGATTTTGCATATCCGCTCCTTGTGCGCGTGTCCCATGTTTGTTTTTGTACAACGTAGGCATGCAAATTATTTTGGCCGTGGTCATAAAAAATGAAAGGTTGGTCGTCAAAGAATCAAAAGTTCTGGTTGCAGCTTTTGGCGTATCCAGCCATGGCTGCAAGTAAATGTTAGAGTGGCCACGTATATATGGTTGTGAAAGGTTTAAATCACAGTTTCCAGCCCATCCAGCTATGGTCACAGGGAAACTGAATCCATGAACATCAGCGGTATCATGTCCTGGTGGCAATATTTTAAAAATCCTTCCAAGTGCCCACCTAGGTTGAAGCGGCCCTTGGGCCGCTACGCTTTGCGCCTAGGCCGCCTGTCGGGTCACTTTCTAAATTTTATTTTTTTAGTTAAGTGGGTTGAACCCACATTACTGAAAAATTTGTCAGTTATATGAAATTAGGGTATGGATTTTTTTATTTTTTATTTTTTAATGTTTTTGAATATGTAATACAGCTAATAAATTTTTAAAAAAATTAAAAAAATAGAAAAAAAAACGTAGACCCCGCCTAGGCATCTAGGTGCTAGTCCCCAGCTCTGGCGCCGCTTACCGCTTTCTTAAACATTGCCTGGTGGTAAATATTTCAAGTCATCATTGACTTTGTGTGAGACTCTGGTGGTGACAGCAGTTTGTAGCAAGAGATCATAGGGAAGTTTGGCATGCAGTAAGTGATCCTTCATGTGGAGTGGTTGTGGTTTGGCACATGCGATCATCGTGTTCCCGATGGGGTTCTGGTGATATTCAGGCTGGGGGGGGGGACACCTTTTTATACTAACACGTTTTTTTTTTTGGTTTGATTCATGTGTTATTGAGCTGGGTGCATTACTGCCAAGTGTTTTTTTTTCTGTGAGTGATTAGACACTTGGCTGTGCTAATATCATATCCACTGTGTGTTTTGAGGTCTATGGGGAAGGCCAATGGATCTGGTTTTATAAAGAATATGTTGCTGCATGCTGTGGGATGTCATTATGCCAATATTTGGAGATGTGTCTCGGTGTATTTTTCTTATCTCTACTTGTCTTCTGCTTGTTTGTGTTTGGGCTATGTACCATCAATAAAAGAAAAAAAAACATAGTAATGCAAATTTCTTGCATGCTTTGCTATCTGTTTATACATCTTTTATTACTCGCTGAAAAATATTTAGACACATTTACCTGTCTGTATGGTTGCTCGAGAGAAGTAATATCACTTACAGGCTGTTGAAAATTACCCTGGTTGCAAAGGATGTAAGAAGTGGATCACATATAAGCACACAGAAATTCATGTTCATTAAGGTTGATGTCTTCTTTAACTTTGTGTATTGTTGTTTTGAAGTTCACGCGCGGAGGCTTGCAGCTCTCAAGGCTCTTACTGCTGCTTCAGCTAGCAGTTCAGAAATTCTGTCCAAGTTGTATGAAATTGTATTTGCCATTCTGGAAAAGGTTTGTACTGAACCGCGTGGTCGTCAAATTACATTTACATATACCACATGTCTAGCTAACCAGTTTTGATTATCTAACAAAACAATCACATATCTCTTACTACCTTATAAAAGCATTTGTTTGAACCTCGTTCTCTGTTTGTGTGTCTCGACAGTGTTCGTGGCTCTATCACTTGCCTTCTATAAGTCTGTCTTAACAGTAATTTTCTGATTCTTAGCCTAAACATCCTTGAGATTAAAACTCTCTCTCTCTCT
This sequence comes from Agave tequilana, assembly GCA_038442645.1. NCBI lineage: Eukaryota > Viridiplantae > Streptophyta > Magnoliopsida > Asparagales > Asparagaceae > Agave > Agave tequilana. Next base: position 54,822 of record JAVJIF010032599.1, read on the forward strand.
CTCTCTCTCTCTCTCTCTCACACACACACACACACACACACACACACACACACACACACACACACACACACACACACACAAAAAACTTGCCCTCTATTTGTCTGTCTTGACAGTAATTTTCTGATTCTTGACCTAAACGTTCTCAACCTCATTTCCATTTTGAATGATCTTTCAGGTTGGAGACCCAAAAAAAAAACGTAAAGGCATTTTGGCAAGCAAGGTGGCAGTAAAGAGGTATTTTATTAATTAAAAATTTAAAATAAAAAGCTTCAGAACAATCTGCAGACTGTTTTTCCAAGTGCACTACCTAATTGTTATTCTGTTTATCTGATGTAGATGTTTTCTTTTCCTAAACAACCATATGTGTTATATTTTCATGAAATTATATGTTCTAAACACAGTTTAAGCTATATTTTTTCTCTTGATTTTCTTCACTTCCTACCTTAAGCGAAGTGCTGATAATTGGAACTGTACTTTTCCATGCCAATTTTCGACTATATTTGGAAAAAAGATCCTTTAGCAACCACTTCCTAGAAAGATGGCTAGTTCAATCAAATTTATTCTTCCCTTTTAGGCTAGATGTGCTCACGTGTCTTACATGTAGTGGCTTTATCCATTTCACCAAAGTTTTAAGGGCATTGTGATAGCCTGGTGGCACGCATGAGCAAGGAACTTGCAGTTGGTCTTACTTTAATTTTCTACCACACTTGCATATTTTCAGAAGATTCTCTGCTTCTCTCTTAGATTTCTCATAGATTCAGCTTCACTTTTTTTTTTCCCATGCCTTTCTATTACGTGCTGAGCATGAAGGTCATCCATTTTTTCAATTGCTTATCTATTTTCTTTTGCTTACAACAACATAGTTATTTTGTTGTTGGGTTTCTAGTCTGTCCCGAAAGGTTGGAATTTTGTATGTTTCCATACTGGGCTGGTCCCTTGGTACCACAAATCTCTTTACCAATGAGAATCAGATTTAGTTGCTTCTGAAGAAAAAGCTGAAGAATTTGATATTGGTGGTGAGACTAGCTAACTTATGAATGGGTCAACAACATTTAAGTGTTTGTTGACTACTATTATTTTTCGCAAATTCCAGTGGTTTTATGACGGGTTGGGAAGAATTTCTGTTTGAGAAATGAAGTACTTGTTAATTTAGTTGCTGACTTCTCTTCACTATCCCTATTTCATCAGAAGGCTGCTCAACATATTTTTATTTATTATTTAATGATTTTTCTATATCTGCAGTCAGTTATTCAGAATAATTTGCAATATGCCGCTATTAGTGCTCTAAGAAGACTTCCTATAGATCCTGGAAATCCTGCATTTCTCCATCGAGCTATACAGGGGTACGTGTATCTAATTTTCTGTACACGATGTTATATTTCTAAGAGTCCCCCCCCTCAACCCCCCCCCCCCCCCCACTCAAAAAAAAAAAAAAAAATATATATATATATATATATATATATATATATATATATATATATATATATATATATATATATATATATATATATATATATATTATATATATAGAGATAGACTTGTATCCTTTCAAAAGGATTTGATCCCGGATCCTTCCCACTCAAATTCAACCCTCCAACATTCGAATACAAGATCATATATATATATATATATATATATATATATATATATATATATATATATATATATATAATAATCATTGAACTCTATTAGGAGGTTGTGCATATTCAGAAGTTGAGAGACTGTTAAGAAGCTATACCGGGGTAGAGTCTCTCAGCTTATTATGCAGATCTTCAATGATTTTATTTGGAGTAAGTGTATCTAATTTTCTGTGCCCAATTTTACATATCTAAGTGTTTCTTTCCCCAAATATAATCAATGAAGATCTGCAAAAGAAGTTGAGAGAATCTATTAGGAAGTTGTGCATATTCACAAGGTTATTCAATTCCCAACACGATAAGCTGATCAGCTAAGGAAAGAAAATGACTTTATGATGTCTCCCAAATGTGTAACATTGATAGTTTGTTCCTTTCATGCATGGACTGAGTAAGAAGTTATTTTGGACAGTTTTGGGACTCTTTTGTCTACCTACAGCACCTTTTGCTCCCTATGACTTGCATTTTATTGCTACCTAAGAAAACTTTATCTCCATGTTTCATTCAAATTCTGACCATTATGTATATGTTATAGACTGTATGGGGAAACTAGTGGAGCAGCAGTATCAATCAACTGTTCAAGTCATTGTAACAGAATCATTGTCCTTTATTTTGGGTCATCCTGTGAAGGATCATACAATTTTTTTTTTTTTTTTTTTTCATTTCTTCTGTCCATAGAGATTCACTATCTTATCTATATGTTACTGCTTACTCCTTCATATGTGTATATTCCAATATTAATAAATGAAAATTTTTGTTTGACAGTCTTTTGCTTATCTCAAACTTTATCGTTCAGTTTTATTATTCTCATCACTCATTGCTTCCACAGAAGTCTTCCCAATTGATTACATCATCTTGGAATGATTTGGCTGCAGGATTTTATTTGCTGATCCAGTTGCAGTGAGGCATGCTTTGACCATAATTTGTGATTTAGCTAAGAAAGATCCCTATTCTATTGCTATGGCTCTGGGTTAGTTTGTTTATTCACTTGGCACTTGTAGCTTTTAGCACCTAGAGAGTTTTGACCTTGCTGCACTTTGACATCATGAAGTTCTTAATATTTCTGCAGTCTTCTTTTTTGTTGGAAAAGTATTTCCATCTACACGAACCTAGCATGCTTTGACCTAGACGCATTGATAAAAAGAATCCTAGCAATATGTTTTATATAGCTGGATATTGTGGTGATATCATTGTTTGTTTTCTTCTTTTCAGGCAAGCATGCAGAACCTGGAGGTACACCGCTATTCTTGTTTTTCCTCTATGTAATTTCAAGTTTCCTTTCTTGTTGATAAAGTCTGGGCTTCTAATAAAAATATATAGCACAATTTCTATCAGTGCTAATGGTCTTCTCACTCACCCCCTTTGATTGTACACGCTGTTCTCTGGTATCATTGTTTAAAATCTTTGGCTTCAGACCATGTTTTTGCTAGTTTGAGACAAAATTACATTGATATTGGATAGTCTATAAAATTCTTTCAAGTTGTAGGAAATTAAACAAAATTACAATTCTCTAGAGCATAGAGAAGTGACAAGTTGGACATGGTAGACTGAGACTAAATACTTATTTTGAATCTTTTGTGTTTGCTATAATTGCATATTCATTGTGACATCATAATTTCTTGCATCTAAAGTCCTTTAACTCCAGAAATGTGGAACCTTTTGGTTCCCTGATTTTTTTTATTTTTGTGTGCACAACAATTACGTGTTCACCACGTCCAATTGTAAACCATTCAGTCTTTGTTTGCTAAGGCAGATGTTACATGAAGCAGGTGCCTTGCATGATGTTCTTCATTTGCATGATGTTCTTGCTAGGGTGTCGCTTGGTAGATTGTGTCATACATTATGTAGAGCACGTTCGCTCGATGGTATGTGCAATATAGCTATTACATTCAAATTATTAATTTTCTTTCAAATGTTTTTCCCTTGGGACTATGCTTACATGGCTTATATGAAAATTACATTTATTCAGAGATTCCTGAGTTTAAATCTCAGTTCACTTCTGTCCTCTATCAACTTTTCCTTGATCCTTGCGACCGGGTTTGTTTTGAGGCAATAATGTGCGTTTTAGGGAAATCTGATGGTACTGAAAGGTATTCTCTCGTTATTGGAATAAATGGTTTTCTGTTGCACTTTTTTTGACTTGCTAAATGCTACTTCTGAGTGATGAAATTACTTGCTGTTCACTCTGAATTGTTTGTTGAAGACCTGAAGAACGAGCTGCTGGATGGATCCAATTAACTGAAGGTGTTCTCAAATTGCCCGAGGCACCCACAAAACGAAGCAGAGTGAAGTCAGCTAAGCCAAGACGAACTCAGCCTCTTCTAAAACTTGCAACGAGAAAGTATACTAACTTCATTCCCTTTATCTTTTCTTACTGTTTCTTTGCTTCCTAGTCTTTTTTGTCTTGTAAAATTGGTACAATAAGAACTAGAGATCTGCACTTGAGGATTTTGTTAGCCTTTGTTCATGCTTCTATTTTTATTTTATTTTATTTTTTTATTTTTAATGTTTCTAGACTGGGGAGCTCTTTCCGTAGTATCTACCGTCCTGTGCTTCATGCGGCAGCAAGAGTGGTTCAGGAAATGGGAAAAAGTAGGGCTGCAGCATATTCACTCGGACTCTACGACATTGATGAAGGAACACAGCTTCATACATATTCAGAAAGTGTTGATTCAATTGATTTAGATATCAACGAGAGCTCAAAGTCTGAAGGTATCTCTCAATGAACTTATTGGTGGTGAAATATTCAACTCTTGAGTTTTTGTTTTGCATTTTCTTTTCTGTTTGCATGGAATTGACTTCACCATACTTGTTTTATTATGAGATATTTAGCTGGTGCTTTTACTGAATACTTTTGGCTGTAGCACTTACTTTTGACAAGGTTTTATGTACTGTACAATGGCATGAACTCTATATCTAGTTTATATAATTAGTGAACATTATTATGATCGTCTTAGTTACATCTCAACCTTCACGTGTTATTGATTAATATAATAAGTTTTACACAATCTTTTATGATTCATTAGTTGCATGGGCTTAAACCACCTGACCAAGGAAGTAGGCCCCCCTACCCGCCAACTAGCCTACAAGATTTAATGGTGACCTCCTCTTGATGGGGAATCGAACGGTCCAGATTTAGCAGGATTTAGGATTTATGTTTAAATTAGATTTGGATAGATTTTATTGAGATTTAGGAGTTATTTAAATTTGAATTTTGTTAGATTTGATGTTATCAATAATTGCACGCATGGTGCATGTATTGTAGACTATATATAACCATGTAGTGAGCTTTGAGAATTAATGATGATTTTAAATTAAATTTTTTGTGTTGTTTGGTTTGATCACATAGATTGAATAGAATTAGGTGTTGAAGCCAAGATCCAAGTTGCGATCCGTAATCATATCCAATCTCTAATTCCACTATTCTTTCCCAATTCCACCAAAATCACACCACACCCTAAAATCCCCTCCGTCTCACATCAATTTGGGTCAGAACTGAAATTCTTGACTTCCTTTTCTCCCGTTCAAATTTCCTCTTCATTGTTCTTAGATTGGAAACCCTAGATCGAATAAAAAACAAAAAAAAGTAATGAGGATATCACGCCAATTACCACTTGCTTTTATGCCTTAGTCTATTTTGAGTGTAGTTGTTTTCTTTATTGTGTTTTTTTTAGTAACACATCGTTATATCTGAGAACTGAATTTTTGTAAGCCTTATAAAATAGGCCCCAGACTTCTTTATTGAGCAGACAATGATTAAATAAAAACTTTTCAGTAAAATTTCAGAGTTTTTGGGTTTTTAAGATTGAGGTGTGAAGCCCGTGGTGTAAGGAGTGTGAAGCCCGCGTAGGGGGTGCGAAGCCTAAGGTAATCATCTGGTTCTTTCTCCAACCCTAATATCTCTTTTTTCATTTTATTTCTTGTAAAATTCTAGTTTTTTCTTTTTATTTGTATTCGAAAGTGATTGCGATCCTGTATTACATCAATTTGGTATCAGAGCTTTGGTCCAATCCCCTTCGAATTTCTTTTCTTTCTCAAATTCTAAATCTAGATCTCTAGATCTGGTTCTACATCTACTTTACACAAAAGAACCGATTTCTGTTAGATTTAGATCTAAATCTAGATCTACTTTGCAAAAAAAAAAGAAAAATAAAAAGAAAAATAAAAAGAAAAAGAAAAAAGAACAAAGAAACATAAAAACAGAAAAAAAGAAACAGAAAAAAGAAACAAAAAAAGAAAAAAAAAAAAATACCGATTACCGTTCACAGTGAACAGTAATCGCCCTGATTACTGTTCACGTGAATAGTAACCTCTATAACTGTTCATGCCCCTCCAAAGCTCAACACTCATCCATTCCGGATCCCGTTTCAGATTCGTCTGTAGTCCGATTCGAGTTTCGTTTGAAGCAGTGGGTTGGTAGCTGAGTCTCGGAGTTACTGGTAAAGTTTTTGCATCTTTTTTTGAGTAAATATGATCTCTTCAAGCCTCTGTTTAGAGCCGGTACTGTTCGTACAACAGAAGAGCAGTGTTTCAGGCCCTCTTTTCCATTCCGATTTGAGCCCAGTTCAAGGCATCTTTCTTTCATTCAAGGTTTTAAATATCAGATATCGGGATTGTTTCAGATGGGGGTTTTCATATCGGATATCAAATATCGGGGGAGATATCGGGGATACACACGCATATCGGGTGTTCATATTAGACACTATATATAATGAAATATTGATAACTAAAAGTTGGTTTAGTGTTATAGATATCATCTACCCAATTAAAATAATGTAATATGCATGCAAAGGCAGTAAAAAATATTGTACATTTGCACAAGTCGTGTAATAAATAGTTATTTCATATCGGGCGATATATCGGGTGATTTATCGGCCAATATCGGGTAACTTATCAGCCGATATTTCAAATATTAGTCGTTTTTTGCTGCAAACGATATGGCGAATGATTTCCCCATATCGTATCGGCAACAGAAAAAAAGAGATATCGGACGATATCTTAGACGTCTCGGCCGATATCTCAGACGACTCGACCGATATTTAAAATAGGGAAAGTCATACTACATCTATTCTAGAACTTTGTTGGTGATTTATTCCCAGTGTGGGTATTGCTCTGAAGAGTTTTAGAGAATTTTTGCGTCTGGACATGAACGACTCACCCGCAGGTGATAACCTAAGTTGAGCTGAATTGTTAACTGATAAATTACTGCAACTACTATTTGGATTGCTATAATTTGTTGATTGAATGCTATTTGCTTTCATCTAGTGGTTGCATCAGTATTTATCGCTTTTCGTCATTTTTAGAGTGCATTTTTTTTACATTTAGAACTTAAACTTTAGGATTTTTTTGTTCACTTAGTGCATGCATTTAGTTTACTTGACCTTAGGGTTCTCCACTGTATCTGCTTGTTTGCTTGAGCCATCATGACTAGTCAACATTATAGGGACCCCCACTTAGACCAGCTGCATAATCTCCGTCAGGGTCATTTGTCCGTTCAGGATTATATTGCCATATTCAAGAACTTAACCCATCGTAGTGACGTGAGAGAGCGTCATTCTGAGATCATAACTTGATTTGTTTAGGGTTTACGGCCTAAAATAAAATGTGCTATGATTACTGGCCCTTATGACTTGATACGATTGAAGAAGCTTTTGATGTTTCATTAAGGTTAGACTTGACTTTCAAAACGCTAGTCAATACCAAGGTCAGGTGTTTTAAATGTGAAGGATATAAACATTATGATTATCAGTGCCCCTCGGAGAGTCAACATATTAAAACTGTGCCCACTGATGATGTTGACGACTCGAAGGTAATTGAGGAAGTCACGTTCCTTCCAAGACTCTTAGTATAATTGAAGACACATCATTTTGTGCCGACACACTGGTTAACAATGAAATCTACATGTCTTCTGGCAGTGCCAGTAATGACGTGGATGAGATAGTTGAGTCTAATACACCCATTATGCCTAGTAAGCCATTCGAATCTCCTTGTGCTGAATATAGTTTTATGGTTGTTCTATCGATTCATCTCTTAGTGAGTTACTTGAGTTTCTTGCCAAAATCCAGCAGATGGTTTCTAGTGCTTCTTTTTCTGCTTGTTTGGAATTCTGAGTCCAATGTACCTCCATCGTTAGATATGTGTCCTCCTAAGCATCGCACATATCTCATTCTCCCATCGTTAGGAGTTATGTCTAGAGTGCCTACTGTATTGCATTTGCATGTTGCAGAAATTGATGATATCACTAGGCCGACTGTAACTTGTAATGACACCTATAAATTTGTTGCATACCCGTATAGTATTTTGTAAGAGTTTACAGTTGATAATAAGGTGATGGTTACAAATCACCCTGAGCCCGTGAAGAAGTTGAACACTTGGCATACAAATTTTGATAGGATTCTGAAGAGAAGTGCGTTCATTTCTTATGAGTTGCATGCCCTATAGGATTCTGGTATCAGATCCGTCTTCACCAGGGATGACGCGCCCCCGTTTACTATATGTACCTTGATCAAGCGGCCATCTTCCACAGTCTATCCATCACGGAGACCGGCTCCACCTCCACTACCATGAGCTTGACGTGGTGTATCAGTGTTGCTTTCACGACCACCACCTTGGCCCACTGAGATGCTTCGTGAGGGGTCGAGCTTCTCCCACCTCGGGGAAAATGATGAGGACATCACGTCAGTTACCACTTGCTTTATGTCTTAGTCTATTTTGAGTGTAGTTGTTTTCTTTATTGTGTTTTTAGTATCACATCGGTCATATCTAAGAACTGAACTGAACTTTTGTAAGGCCTATGAAATAAGCCCTAGACTTCTTTATTGAGCAGACAATGATTAAATAAAAATTTTCCAGTAAAATTTCAAAGCTCTTGGGTTCTTGAGATTGAAGTATCAAGCCCGTGGTGCAAGGGGTAGCCCACATAAGAGGTGTGAAGCCCAAGGTTATTTGGTTCTTTCTCTAACCCTAATCTCTCTTTTTTCATTTTATTTCTTATAAATCCCTAGTTTTTCCTTTTTTATTTGTATTCGAAGGTGATTGCGATTCTGTGTTACATCAAAAAGATTTCAAAAAAAAGAGAGAAAATAAAAAAAATGAAGCATTGTTCATCATCTTCCCCAAGCAAACCTATCTCGGGTTTGCCCTCCACCAATCGCCGTCACCTCCCTCTGACGATCGCGCCCCCCTCAGCCGCTCGGCGATGACCCCAACCCCCACCACCTTCGCAGTACTTCTAGATCTCTTGCCACCTGCGCCCTCCTCTTTTTCCCAGTGTTCGCCAACAGATCCAATTTCGAAGCCGACGACTTCATCGACAACAGTCAGATCCTTTCCATTCGACGCCGCCTTCGTCATCAGCCTTTTCTCCTCCTCCGAGCTCTCCTCCCTCGACTGCGACAAACGTGTGCCGACGAATCGATCTCCGTCCTCTTCCCCTCCTCTGACCTCCCCTCTCTCAACTGTGACAACATCTTGCGCATCTTGATCACCCTCGGCTGCAACAATATCTCACTCAATTGTTGATGACCTTGTGATATCCCCTCCCTCGAGTCCCCTCCTCCCCCTATCGCCCCATTCGTTAGCGTCTGATAGCATCACCGGAGGCGATGACAACCAGCCGTGTCATCGACAGCCACAACAACTTTTTCGCCGACAACAGCCTATTCCCCACTCGCCCTCGTCTTTGGTAAAAACCTCCATGTTTCTTCCTCGTCATTGCACATCGTCACCGGTCTCCTTTTCCCTCATCGCTGTTTCTCCGCTCCGTATTAGCGTCTTCCTTCATCGGATCTCTGACGACATTCGCGAGACCCCCGGAGTCTCCATCGATCGCCGCCGACCAGGCTCAAAGTCATCTCAACCCTACAACAGTCGAGAGGAAGTAAAGGAATTAGGTTTTAGATCTGATTTTAGACCCGACCCGAACTTGGCAGGTTTAAGTCTAAACCCGTTTCAATTCGGGCTCGCTTCTAGTCCAACCCGATCTCTAACCCAGTTCTATCACTGACTGAGTCAACCTGATTGAGTTACATGACTGAGCCAACTCAAGCCGAGTCAACCAGGCCGAGTCGACTCAGCGAGCCAACTCACATCAACAACACAATAAATAATTTAGAGCCCGTTTCTCGCCCGTTCGGAGTCCATCTCGAGCTCTGTTTGAAGTGTTGGGTCCGTAACTGAGCGTCGAGCCACTGAGATGACTTCATAGCACTTGAGTAACAGATCTGACCTCCACAAGCTCCTATTTGGTGCCGATACTTTTTTTGTAGCAGAAAATCAGTGTTTAAGACCCCCCTTTCCAGTCCGATTTGAGCCCAGTTCGAGCCATTGAGATTCTTGGGTAACTTTCGATCTTTATGTACTAAATTTTCATCATGAAAATTTACTTTTGTGGCCGATACATACATACTGATGGATGAAAAGAAAGTTGAATGTTATATGTATGCAGTTATCCTGTGTTTTCAGGGTTCTGATTATCAATATGGGTATGAGAAGTGTCTCAGGCCCTCTTTTCTATTCTAATTTGAGCCCAGTTCGAGGTTCCATAACTTTGTGGGTGATTTATTCTCGGTGTGGGTATTTCTCCGAAGAGTTTTAGAGGAATTTTTGCGTCTGGGCATGAACGACTCACCTCTCAGGTGATAACCTAAGTTGAGCTGAATTGTTAACTGATAAATTACTGCAACTACTATTTGGATTGCTATAATTTGTTGATTGAATACTATTTGCTTTCATTTAGTGATTGCATCAGTATTTATCGCTTTTCATCATTTTTAGAGTGTATTTTCTTTACATTTAGAACTTAAACTTTAGGATTTTTTGTTCACTTAGTGCATGCATTTAGTTTACTTGACTTTAGGGTTCTCCACTGTATCTGCCTGTTTGCTTGAGCCATCATGACTAGTCAACATTATAGGGACCCCACTTAGACCAGCTGTATAATCTCCGTCAGGGTCATTTGTCCGTTCAGGATTACATTGCCATATTCAAGAACTTAACTCATCGTAGTGACGTGAGAGAGCGCCATTCTGAGATCATAACTAGATTTGTTTGGGGTTTACGGTCTAAAATAAAACGTGTTATGATTACTGGCCCCTATGACTTGATACGATTGAAGAGGCCTTTGATGTTTCGTTAAGGTTAGACTTGACTTTCAAAACGCTAGTCAATACCAAGGTCAGGTGTTTTAAATGTGAAGAATATGAACATTATGATTATCAGTGCCCCTCGGAGAGTCAACATGTTAAAACTGTGCCCACTGATGATGTTGACGACTCGAAGGTAATTGAGGAAGTCCACGTTCCTTCCAAGACTCTTAGCATAATTGAAGACACATCAGTTTGTGCCGACACACTAGTGCTTCTTTTTTTCTATTTGTTTGAAATTTATGTCTGAGTCCAATGTACCTCCATCGTTAGATATGTGTCCTCCTAAGCATCCTGCATATCTCATTCTCCCATCGTTAGGAGTTATGTCTAGAGTGCCTACTGCATTGCATTTGCATATTTCACAAATTGATTATATCACTAGGCCGACAACAACTTGTAATGACACCTATAATTTTGCTGCATACCCGTATAGTATTTTGTAGGAGTTTACAGCTGATAATAAGGTGATGGTTACAAATCACCCTGAGGCTGTGAAGAAGTTGAACACTTAGCGTACAAATTTTGATAAGATTCTCAAGAGAAGTGCTTTCATTGCTTACGAGTTGCATGCCCTTTGGGATATTGGTATCATAGCCATCTTCAGCATGGATGATGCGCCTTCGTTTACCATTTATACCTTGATCAAGCGGTCATCTTCCACAATCGATCCATCAAGGAGACCAGCTCCACCTCCACCACCATGGGCTTGACGTGGTGTACTAGTGTTGTTTTTACGACCACCGCCTTGGCCCGACTGAGATGCTTCGTGAGGGAAGTCCTCACTCGACGGGTTGAGATTCTTCCACCCCGGGGAAAATGATGCCACTTACTTTATGTCTTAGTCTATTTTGAGTGTAGTTTTCTTTATTGTGTTTTTTTAGTACCACATCGGTTATATCTGAGAACTGAACTTTTGTAAGGTCTATGAAATATGCCCCAGATTTCTTTATTGAGCAGACAATGATTAAATAAAAAAATTTCAGTAAAATTTCAAAACTCTTGAGTTCTTGAGATTGGAGTGTCAAGCCCGTGGTGTAAGGGGTGTGAAGCCTGTATAAGAGGTGCGAAGCCCAAGGTTATATGGTTCTTTCTCCAACCCAAATCTCTCTTTTTTTCATTTTATTTCTTGTAAAACTCTAGTTTTTCCTTTTTATTTGTAATCGAAGGTGATTGTGATTCTGTATTACATCAAAAAGATTTCCAAAAAAAGAGAAAATAAAAAAAAGATGAAGCATTGTTCATCATCCCCCCGAGCAAACCCATTTTGGGTTTGCCCTTCACCAATCGCCGCCACCTCCCTCCGACGATCGCGCCTCCCTCAGCCGCTCGGCGATGACCCTAACCCCACCACCTTCGTAGTACCTCCAGATCTCTTGCCACCTGTCGCCGAATCTACCGCCCCTCCTCTTTTTCTCGGTGTTCGCTGACAGATCAGATTTCGAAGCCGACGACTTCATCGACAACAGTCAGATCCTTTCCATTCGCCGTCGCCTTCGTCATCAGCCTCTTCTCCTCCGATCTTCCTCCCTCGACTGCGCAAACGCGTGCCAATGAACTGATCTCCGTCCTCCTCTGACCTTCCCTCTCTCTACTGTGACAACATCTCGCGCATCTCCATCACCCTCGGCTGCAACATCTCACTCAACTGCCGACGACCTTGTGATCTCCCCTCCCTCGAGTCTCCTCCCCCCCATTCGCCCCAATCGCTAGTGTATGCTAGCATCACCGGAGGCGACGACAACCAGCCGTGTCATCGGCAGCCACAACAACTTTTTTGCCGACAACAGCCTATTCCCCACTCGCCCTCGTCTTCAGTAAAAACCTCCTTGTTTCTTCCTCGTCATCGCCACACCGTCATCGGTCTCCTTTTCCCTCATCGCTATTTCTCCACTCCGTATTAGCGTCTTCCTTCATCGGATCTCTGACGACCTTCGCGAGACCCCCAGGGTCTCCATCGATCGCCGCTGACCAGGCCCAAAGTCATCTCAACCCTACAACAGTCGAGAGGAAGAAGTTAAAAAATTAGGTTTCAGATCTGATTTTAGACCCGACTCGAACTTGGCAGGTTTAAGTCCAAACCCGTTTCAGTTCGGGTTTGCTTCTAGTCCAACCCGATCTCTAACCCAGTTCCATCACTGACTAAGTCAACCTGATCGAGTCACATGACTGAGCCAACTCAAGCCGAGTCAACCAGGCCGAGTCGACTCAGCGAGCCAACTCATATCAACAACACAATAAATAATCTAGAGCTCGTTTCTCGCCCGTTCGGAGTCCATCTCGAGCTCTATTTGAAGTGTTGGGTCTGTAACTGAGCCTCGAGCCACTGAGATGACTTCATAGCATTTGAGCAGCAGATCCGACCTCCACAAGCTTCTATTTGGTGCCGATACTCTTTTTGCAGCAGAAAATAAGTGTTTTAGACCTCGTTTCTAGTCCTATTTGAGCCTAGTTCGAGCCGTTGAGATTCTTGGGTAACTTTCGATCTTTATGTACTGAATTTTCATCATGAACTTTTGCTTTTGTGGCCGATACATACATACTGATGGTGATGAAAAGGAAGTTGAATGTGATATGTATGCAATTATCTTGTGTTTTAGGGGTTCTGATGATCAGTATGGGTATGAGAAGTGGGAAAGCAATCTTGAAATTTCTTTAGCTATTTTGTTCTGATATCTGAACAGAAGTGTCGCTATGCCCAAATTAGATTGATTGGAGAAGCTTCCTGGTGGTGGAAATAAAACTATAGTTTCTGTCGATGTTGGTTTGTCTTACAAGATCTACTTCATACTCGGTATGCTCCACACCTTCTCTTTACTGAGTTTCAGGAGACTCTAGAGGGCATCCAGAAGATTATAATAGGCATGGCAACAAAGGTTGAGACAGATTCAGAGCCTCCAATTCTTACCGAGCCAGAAGTTGTTGATAAGTCAGAGCCAGAGCCAGAAGCTTTTGATGAGTCAGAACCAGACATTATTGATGAACCAGAGCTAAAAGTGGAAGAGTCTTTTATTGAGAATCTTATAGAACTTTCACTGGAGCCTACCATAGAGCTAGTGTCATCGTTGACAGCTATACTCTTGAGATCACCTGACGTCTACGATCCATCGCAGATCTTTCTATAGGAGACATGATCATAGGAGTTAAGTCTATTCATGGTGCAAAATGCACTTCGTTCAGTATTCATCATGGATGATTCGCCTCTGTCTGGTACTTGTGACTGGCTTGATCTATCATCCTTCATAACTGGTTTATCATGGAAGCCAGTTCCACCTCGACCACTATGGTTCAACCATGACGCATTAGTGCTGATTTCCTCATCACCACCTTAGCCTGAATGAGGATGTGTGATATGGTTCGACCTGATTGTGCTTATTTTGTACTTACCACTACATAATCGGGGATGAACGTTTTCAAACCAGAGAGAATGATGGGGAATCGAACGGTCCAGATTTAATAGGATTTAGGATTTTTACTTAAATTAGATTTGGATTGATTTTGTTTAGATATAGGAGTTATTTGAATTTAGATTTGATTAGACTTAATGTTATCAATAGTTGCACATATATTGCATGTATTGTAGGCTGCATATAGCCATGTAGGGGACTTTGAGAATAAATGATTTGAAATTAAATTTTGTTCCCTTATGGAAACTTGTGTTGTTTGGTTTGATCCCATGGATTGAATCGAATCAGGCGATGAAGCCAAGATCTGGGTTGCGATCTATAATCATATTCAATCTCTAATTCCACTGTTCTTCCCCAATTTCACCAAAATCCCACCACAAACCTTAAAATCTCCTCCGTCCCACATCACCTCTCTTCAAAGTTTCTATAGCCCAGGAGTTGCTACAACTTAGAGGGCTTTTGCCTTTATGGTTATAAACTTTAATTCATCTTTTTGCAGCTTCAGGAATTTTGCATCATAAAGGACCCCCTTTTGATGGGAAAATAGTTAGATGGAGACAATTACGATTATTCATATTTCCTAACCTATGAAGCATAGAGACAGATACAGGATATGAGTACGACACGATACAGACACGAGGATACATCCAATTTTTAAAAACTAGGACACGGGTATGGCACGGATACGACAAAATTTTATGTGTGTGTGTGTGTGTTGTGTATAGACATAGATACACATGTAATATATATGCACAAATATAGATATGAGATAAAAATATTCTATCATATATGTATAAATATACAATAATTAAATTATACTGGCATGAACTTTTAGAGTACGATAATTAAAAAACATAATAATTAAATGTTCTAAAATATTTTCGAGTTATATAAATCAATAACTATGTGAATGATCTTTATTGAGAAACTAGAAAAGTTATATAAATACAACGCATCTACAAGAAATAAGGTCATAAATTTTTCATTCAAAACTAGAATTTTCAAAATTAGATTTTTTTTTGTTTAATTTTGTAGTCATGGTTACATCAAAGATATGTATCCGATGCGTCTAGAATACATTTTAAATTTTAGAATATGTTAGAGAAGTATCTGAATGTATCGATCAAGTATCAGAGTGTCCAAGTATCGAAAAAGTATCCGATACGGGTACGTCTCCTTCTACGAAGTATCCGTGCTACATAGTTCCTAACTAGTTTCTTTGGTCATGCATTAGCATCTGATGGATATTTGCTCACAAATAATTTCCATAGATTCATACTTAAATACTTAAAACATATGTATAAGGAACGTATAATGCAAATGAATGCCATGCATTCTGGGGGAACAAGTCTGTAACTGCACCTTGTTCTCGGTTAATGTTCAATTCTTCACTCTTAATGCAAAAAAATGCAGGAAATGCCTCGCTGAATATTCAGTAAAAGTTGTATATGAACAGAGCAATATTTTCATTTGTTTAAAGAATGGTATAGTAAGAGGAATGATTAAGCAAAAGGCGGAATACATATTTGTTATAGAAGTCACTATATCAGCACATGTGTTCAAGTGTTACACTTTGGATGTAAAAACATGTAGCATTAAGAAGGATGTTGTGTGCTGCCGAAATATAAGGATGAGTACAACAACAAAAAACAACAACGATGACCATGATCAAGTCATCATCCTTTTTATCACAAACTGTCAAAATACAAGGAATTTTTTTTTTTTTTTTGGTTGGGGGGAAGGGGGGTGGGGGGGTGTGAGGGGGTGGGGTTTGCTAGAGTCAATTGCAGATGAGGAGTGCTGAGAGAAACCTATGCGAATGAGGGAGGGCAAGCCAAGACGGAAATAAGGTAGCTACAAATGAACATTACTAAAAGTGGCAAATGCAGAAGCTACTGTTAATCTGCACATCAAAGACAAGGATTCTCATTTCTATTTTTTTGCGCCCCCCCCCCCCACCCCCCCCCCCACCCACCACACACACACACACACACACACAAATCGATGAGGCTTAGCAAGTTCAGTTATGTCAGCTAGCATCTTTACACAACGTGACAAATGGAGATTATTGAGTTAGTTTGGCTTCTGAAGCATCCAACCGCTATGGACCTTCAGGTTATCAAGCAGTTATAGAAGATAACTATTTTAGGTGTTGGGGCATTAAATGCCATCCGAACTTTAAACAATGTGTGAAGTTTATATGCATGTCTAACTTTGTGCTCTGTGCGGGTTAATTTGATGCTTCAGGAGAATCTTGTGTGTTCTTGTAGTGGATGCATGTTTCCAGTTGAGCTGAGCAGCGCAGTGCAGTACATCATGATTATGGAGTGGCAAGCTCCACAAGTCTAGAAGGAAGCTGTAAGTGCAGCGGGTGAGAAACACGTATGGAGAAGTATGGCTCAAGTAAGATGCATGAGTCGTAGACAGTAGGATGGAGAGGGTGAGGAGGAGGTGAAAGATTGCGGATATGAGAGAACAAAGTAAAGAGAAGTGGTGAGGTGGGAAGAGCAAGGCATAGGACATTGGATGTGAAGAATTTAGCAGCTTGGGTTTCCCATGTGTAGCAGTCGAGGTGGTGGATTGTATCTGGAACTCTTCGAGGAGATGGAAACTGGAGAACGAAGAAATGGTTTCTAGGGGTAGGGCAGTTGGAGATCCCTACACTTAGCTGGGTCTTAGTCAAAATTGTGGTAAGCTAAGCCGGTTGTATCCTTCATGCCCCATAGAATTGTTGAGGGAGTATGTGTAATATAAAGGGAAAAGAAGAATGAATTGCATCGGTACACGTCACAGATACCTGCCAAGGAAAGCAAAGAAGGGAGAAGTGGGGCCACAACTAATCTGTTGACCTCTCTCTTTTTGCTAGGGTATTAGATATATCTAAGAAATCCTACAGGAGGTACCAAAAGCCTACAACTTACAACCTGGCAATGATCCGGCTTCGTGGATTTCTCTGTATTAAAGATGATTGCAAGTTATTATATTCTAACCATTCAGAATATGTGTTTAATTCCCATGTGTAACGAGTGGCTTGGTTATAACTTGCTATATTTGAGCATAAGATAACATCTACAAAAAAAGGATCTCTTCAGCATTCTGTGATAATGGCTTTGCTTTTTTGCTTATCTGTATGCAGATGCATTTGCATGTAAATTAATAGTACAAGTTTAACTGAAGCTTTCTGTTTTACTGAAGAATGAATTTTGTAACGACATATCACCCATTTCTTTTGATTGACAAAGAATAATTGAACATCATAAAATGCTAGAAGAATGTTATATGTCCATAAATGATGCAACTATTATTTTTCTGCCTTTTTTCTTTATGCTGCAGCAAAGGCAGTGCCTCTGTCAGATGGGACAGGTGTTGAGGGTACAGTAGCTTCACTGATGGAAGTAGTGCGAACAACTGTGGCATGTGAATGTGTCTATGTTCGAGGAATGGTAATAAAAGCTCTAATCTGGATGCAAAATCCACACGAATCATTTGATGAACTTAGAGCTATCATTGCGTCTGAGCTGTCTGACCCAGCTTGGCCGTCAGCATTGTTGGATGATATCTTACTTACTTTGCATGCTCGCTTCAAGGTATTTCTTGGTGAATCTTTTGTTTCATACCGAGCAGCCAGTTTAGTATTGACGTGCATTAAATATGTGATGCTTTGCTTTTTCAAATTAGTAATGTCTTTTTTTCTTTTCTTTCTCAAGTTATTGCAGTACTAATTAACATTTGAATTTTCAAGTCATCTTCATTTACCAAACTTATAAATTAAATCAAGTTTTTGTCAAGTTTTATCTTATTGCTCTTAGATACACGTCAGTTAACTTCATCTCTGTTGTTTTATGTAGTTGTATTTTTATCTATTCTTTTCATTATTCTTTTCTTCTAGTCTTCATCTCTGTTGCTCTTAAAATATCAGTTTAAACAGTATAAAAACTTAAACAATATGAAACAAAGAATCTATGCAAAAGTTTGATAGTTTTTTTGTAGAATATTCTTTTTTTCTGCCTGGAGATATGTTTCTGGACTCTTGGATGTACTGAGATTAAGAGTGCAAGCATATTAGAGAATTTGATTCTTTGGGGTGGTGTTCTTAAGATTTTTGTGGCTTCTATTTTACAGATAACTTATGCTATATTTCATTTTTTTTTACTTTTTATTGAAGTTATTTTATCTTTTATTCCTTTTCTTTATTATGCATCAAGTATCCAACTAGGCAAAATAAGGAACTAAAATTTTCTACACTCTGCAAGCTAAATAAATTTGTGTGATGTCTCGAATTCTTCTTAGTTTGTTTCAGTCAAATGAGGAATATGAGAAGTGTTGGATATATATTTTTTGATTAGATACTTAATTACTGATAATTTTGAATTGTTTAATTGGCTAGAGAGTTTGGCTTTGTTTAAGACTACAACTCACATATCAGATAGTAAATTCTGTTTACAAAACAGGTACATTTTTTATTGACATAAAGACATTTTTTATTCGTGAGATTTGTGACTAAGAATGTCAATAGGATAAGAAGTTTCAAGTAGCCTAAGAATAATACAAGTACAATTCAACGTGTGCAAACATAATATATACTTAGTCTGTTTCAAAATACTAAAATATCTGACCATTTCTTTCCTCCACCCCCATGAGATAGTAAATCTCAAAAGGAAAAAAGGAAATATAGAAGAAAATTGTTTAGGCGTGTGAAATGCTGGGCATGAAAAATATTGAAATTTTATTCTCTGTTACATGAATTTATTTTCCTTTTTCACCATTTCCTTTGATAATAGATGATCGAGCATGCCTTTTAGTTTTACTCTCTTGCTCATATTTATATTTTGAAAACACCAGGCTACTCCAGCCATGGCAGTCACTCTGCTTGAAATTGCAAGAATTTTTGCCACTAAAGCCCCAGGAAAGATTGACGCGGATGTCTTGCAGCTTCTGTGGAAAGTAGGTTCATCCTGTTTTAAATAAAGCAGCCGTTTTCTGTTTAAATCTTGTACATGTATCAGTATGTTGTCCTTGCTCGCATTTGATTAATGAGTTATCTTAAACATCATCCATTTCTTTCAAGCAAGCCTTTCGAATCTTTCTCAATGTTT
Organism: Agave tequilana; assembly: GCA_038442645.1. Lineage (NCBI taxonomy): Eukaryota > Viridiplantae > Streptophyta > Magnoliopsida > Asparagales > Asparagaceae > Agave > Agave tequilana. The sequence continues at coordinate 74,102 of JAVJIF010032599.1, forward strand.
TCTTTGCTCGTTACATCTTTATGCATTGTCATTAAGTGATCCTTGCTTGTATATGATGATAGAAATGTGTATGCTAGATTTTTCTTTTTTCTCACAACTAGAAAGGTTTCTTTTTATGATACCAAAATATGCAAACTGAGCAGTAATTATTGCAAATTCTAGGGATAAGCCGTGCATGTGTCACCTTTTTCATGCCTTTGCTTGTAACTGGAAATATGAGCTTTTGTACTCCCCTTATAGTGAATTGTCAAAAATTGGCAATAGTAAATTGGGGATGATTTCAGAAAATATTCGAAGAAAATCTAAAGAAAAAAGAAAATAATTCATTAAGGTGTGTGGTGTGGATGGGAGATAAGTTGGGATTTGGGACTCACTCACCAACTATAAGGGGACTCCTCAACCCCGAAAGATAGGACTATACTCACTCTCGAGCACAAGCTCAAGTTCTAGGAAAAAACTCATTCAAAACTAAATAAACGAATATTACTTATCTAAATTTCGGCCTCATGACCTTTCTCAACCATGTGACTGTTGGACACAATTAACCAACTTTCGGAAGATTAATTTGTTAAACCATGAAAAACTACATCTTTATTGATATTGAAAAGAACTACAGACAATTACATAAAATCAAGAGCAAGCCTCTCCTTATATATAGACCCGTACAAGACCAAATCCTATTCAAACTCTCACTTGTATCACTATAAATTCCAAATACTATTATGACTCTATAACCAAACTTACTTATTATATATAACATCTCCCTTCAAACTCAAAATGGCACAATATCGAGAGTTTGTCTAACAAAAACTGAAAATCAATGTTGAAATTGCTAAAGTGATGAAATAAATCCTAAATTATGGCATTGATGTCAAACTACTGAATTACTTACTGATGGCGATGCTGAAGTTGCAAACTAAACCAAGTCGAATATGATTGGAGCCAGAAACTAAACCGTGAGTCAGGTGTCCTCCTTAACGGATACACTTATCCCACATAGCATGCATAAATGCGGACCAGTATTGGCTGTGATCCTATTTGTAACACCCAAGTAACTGAATTACTTAGCGGAATATAGGCTTTCACGCCATTTGGACTTTTATGGTTTAAATTCAACCGAATCCTATAATTTTCATGTGCATTCAGCCATTTGTAGATGCATGCATAGAACCACATACATCTCATGTAGATATAAAACATACGAGAGGCTGAGGGTGTTCGCTTTCAGAATTTTGAAAACAGCTACGTATTATACTTTTGGGGGTTTGATGTATGTTGGGAGGGTTTTATTTGTTTTCTTATTTGTGGGGGCATAATGTTTTGGGTCAAACCCTGTATTCTCTTTGAAGGGATTAATTTCTGTTTCGCTATCTTCTTAGTATTGAAACAGGTTCTGAGTTCTCTTCTTTTTCCTAAAATAAGAATACTTATTCTTATGTATTTTACTTTACAGTGATTAGCAAGTGATTGTGTTCTATATTTTTATGATACTATTTTTCTTCTGATAGATAAAGTGATTCCCTTTTAAAGTAGTATTGCAATAAATTTTTAGAGGAGCACAGAAATGCAATGTTTATATTTATATGCAATTATGTTACTCTTCTAGACATGCCTTGTCGGAGCTGGACCAGATGGGAAGCACACAGCTCTAGAAGCCGTCACAATAGTCCTTGATTTACCTCCTCCACAACCCGGATCAGTGTCAGGTGTTGCATCTGTTGATAAGGTTTCTGCTTCCGATCCAAAGGCTGCTTTGGCATTACAGAAATTAGTGCAGGCTGCTGTAAGAATAATCTTGATTTAATTTCCTTTTTTGATAAAATTGGAAACCAACTTTTGATACATGTGTACCTATAGAGCTATGGTAATCTGTGGAATTATAATATGATCGTGCCTCTGAAATTGATTGCTAAGAATTTATAGGTGTGGTTCCTGGGTGAAAACGCAAATTATGCTGCATCTGAATATGCCTGGGAATCTGCAACACCACCTGGCACTGCACTGATGATGTTAGATGCAGATAAAATGGTTGCTGCTGCTAATTCTCGAAATCCTACTCTTGCTGGTGCGTTGACGCGGCTTCAAAGGTGTGCGTTCAGCGGAAGCTGGGAGGTAAATATTCCTTGTGAAGTTTTCCCCTGCTACTGCTTAGATCTTTTCATGTTTAAGCACACTAAAATATCAAGCCATTTTGGTTACTGTTCTTTTTTTCCCCTGATTTTATTTATCACCCAATCAGGTCCGAATGGTTGCTGCCCAAGCCCTTATCACTCTGGCAGTGCGGTCTGGTGAGCCTTATAGGCTACAAATATATGAACTTTTACATGTTTTAGTCCAAGATGGAGTGCAGTCTCAGTTTTCAGAAATGAAGTTCAGTAATGGTGAGCATCAAGGTGCTAGTGGTACTGGTCTTGGTACTTTGATAAGCCCCATGCTGAGGATCCTTGATGATATGTACAGAGGACAAGATGATCTGATTAAGTGAGCAATAAAATATTACGTTTATGTTTTCCTAATTGGGTTATCGATTCACTTGATATATCTTTGTCTGTTATGTGGAAATATGCAGAGACATGCGCACTCATGATAACAGCAAGCAAGAATGGACAGATGAAGAACTGAAGAAACTTTATGAGACCCATGAAAAGCTTCTTGATGTGGTTTCTCTGTTCTGTTACGTTCCAAGAGCAAAATATCTACCTCTGGGACCTACGAGGTAAATATTTGTGTGAACATCCTGGAGCATTTATGGATTTCTAGTCCTTTGGATACAGTTCGGAAAAGTTAGAACTGTATAAAGCGACAATTGGCTTTGTAAACTTGTTGTATACTAAGATGGCGTAGGATATGATTGGTACCTTGGTGAATAGTTGATACGTTTAAATCTAGTAAAGGTTTACTTCTTTGTGTTGATAGCCAAATGAAGGAATCTAGCATGAAATGTACATTATATTGCAGTTCACATGTGTTGAGGTTCTCGTTTTTCAGCTTTTTATGGAAGAAAAGTTCTTTAAGAAAGAATGATTTACAGTTCTCATTTTGAAAACACATTAACACATTCATAACCATCAACACCAGCAACGTCAACAAAAATCAGGCAAACAAACAATCAATTTGACAAACAACAGTGACAATACTCGAACATTGGGGTTTGGTGAATGAATCTGTTTTCTCAGTTAAACAACAGAAACTTCTGTTTATGGTCTGTTTGTCTTTCTTGAGATTTAATTGGATTCAGTCAGGTTCAGATTCCTAGTACCGGTGCCCAACTCAAAGTGGCATTGGGTTCAAAGTTTGGCCCAAAATCCTATCAATTAAGCTTCATCTCACATCGGGTTTGGGTCAGGCCCATGCTCCGCAATATTGCAGTTTCAGGTTCATTTATATAGAGTAGAAATTCATAGCTTACCCGACAGTAATGGATTGGGTTTTAGTCAGGTGCAGTTTCTACCTAGGTCTTTGTTTAGTTAATATCAAGAATATTAATACATTTAATATCAAGAGTAATGGATTGGGTTGGGTTTTAGTCAGGTGCAGTTTCTACCTATGTATTTGTTTTATTTAATATCAAGAATATTCTTCTTTTTCTAAAAATGGAATATTAAATATTAATACATCATATACTTATTCAATACCTTCAAGAAAGAAAGACCTAAGTTCTGAGAGTTAACTCCATGTTCAAACTTTAACAAATCTAGTAGTGCTCTTTCTGATGAATACTGGTGTGGGCAACTGGAAGTGGCCTGTTAGTTTTCATTTAGAAAGTCAGTCATGTTACATTTAAATTAGAATATCTTGTTTCATATAGTGTCCTTGAACTACCAGTTGGTCATAAACGTAAATGCGTAGCTCTGAACTATATTCCTGCAAACCATTCATTTTTTTAGCAAATATATTATAGTAAATCAAAGTTGCTGGACATCTGGCTGGAACAGATAGGCTTTGGGTTAGATCTATCTAAGGCTTTTCCATACCCTACCGGAGAATTTGCTTTTACCCAGTTGGACTAAAATGGAACAGCGACACATAAGTAAACCAATGTAGAAAATTGGCAGAGTCAAAATGGGACCAATTTAACTTAATTATTCTACTACAGATTTGCCAGATTAACTAACCAAATTAACTAATTGTAACTTATGTATGTGTGTATGGCTATAGATGATATCAAATTTAATTCCAACTTGCACAAATTGACAGATGGAATCCAAAGTGGAAATGCCACTAGAACTTAGGAATATTTACATTTACTTCCATTGTTGGATTCTGATTGTTAACTTTCTGATTTCATTTCACCTTTCTTTCTTGAATTCTGATTACAGTGCCAAACTCATTGATATCTATAGAAACCGACACAATATTAGTGCTTCCTCTGGTCTAAATGATCCAGCTGTTGCTACTGGAATAGCTGACCTTATATATGAATCGGAAGAAGCACAAACACAGCCTGACTCCATTGATCCTGACTTAGCAATGGCCTGGGCAGCAGGCTTAGAAGGTGACTCTTGGGAAATAATGCGCCAGCAATGACTCGGGTGAGATATCTAAGCAACCTAGTTCCTTAGTCCTTTAGTATAAGTTCCATCTAAATCATATTTTCTAAATTAACATCAATACATGGAAGAGAAGAGCATTCAGTTCTATTTCTTCTATTCTTCTATTCATTACTGTTATCACTCTGAGTTTGGTTTACTTATATTTCTCCTGGTTTCATATCAATTATCACACAGGCACACCCATAAAGATACATAACTTATCACGGATCACTCTTGTTAAATGTTACTCGTATACTTGTCACGCTTAAAAAAAATATTCTCAATCAAGAATCCTTGCACATTAGTCGCTAAATGTTTCAGTTTGATTTTGCCCAGTTTTGTTTGCGTGTTCTCTTGTCTTTTCTAATATTATAACCCAATAAAAATGTTATTTTGTTTTCATCATGTTAGGTGAATGAGTTTCTTGCTGGTGTTGGAACTGACACTCCAGATGTTGATGAGGAGAATGTAACATCTAGGCCATCAGTTAGTTATGATGACATGTGGGCTAAAACACTATTAGAAACCTATGAAGTAGAGGTACAATATCTGTAGTCCTTTGGCATAGAGAGAGATGATATTGAAATCTGTGTTGAATGATTATTTCCTTTATTTTAGGAAGATGATGCAGGGTCATCTGGATCATCATCTCCTGAGTCAACTGGCTCTGTTGAATCGTCTGTATCATCTCATTTTGGCGGTCTGAACTACCCCTCATTGTTCAGCTCTCATTCTACAGGTTATGGACCTTCACATCAATCGGTATTTAATCCCAGCTTCATCAAATAGCATTCTTCTTTCCTACTTCCTGGTATTATAAGAATTTATCTTTTGTTGCGAACGTGTTATGCTGGATGCTAGCCCCTATGATGTTTACATCTAGGATTAGGCGGAAAGGACTGAAACATAATCGACATCTTCATCTAACCCTTTTTTGTTGGTACAAGATCTTCATTTAATTTAATAGTTTGCATATTTATTCATGCAAATACTCTTAAGTTAATCAAAATGTTATTGTACAAATGAGTTAATTTAAAAATGAAAATTTATAATAAATTATGATAATAAGTCCCTTCCCATCTTATACTCCTATTTACTGTATATCATGATGGACTGACTGTAGTTCTTGTTACTCTAGTGTTGACTGTGTAATTGTTACGCTTGTTCAAAGATAAGCTTAGGACAAAGATAAGTGTCAAGACAAAAGGTGCAATCAGAAATACTAGTTCCACATTTACTTCATTAGCAAATTCAAAAGAATTTAAGAGAACATAGTTGTAAACCAAAAAGGTCTAAATTCCCTGTTACCTTTCTAGGAAATATATTGAAGGTAACTCTTGTGATGGATCTTTTTAGTTGCTATTGGAGGTTTTATCAGGTTCTACTGTGGATGTCAAATAAATTGGAAATTAGCAGATAATGCATTCTGATACCTGTTGGAAACATAACAGTAAACTGTCCTATGTAGTTTGTAATTGATATGCTACCCTCAAAATTTGCAATTGGTGTCACGTGATCCTGGAAGCTTCATTTTGATAGAGGTAAGACACAGTATTTCAGTATATAAGAAATTTTAACAAAGTTGTGCTCGGACCAAATCAGGAGACGAGGTCAGCACCTGCTGCACGCAGGTCCAGCAGCACTTCTTATGGTGCTCCGTCATCAATATATGAGCCGCCGGAATTTCCAGTGAGCATGTATTTTAGTTTTTATATTACATTCTATCAAAATATGAGCAAACTAGCGATTTTTCTGCTTCAAATATGTTCAGGAGAGGGAAGAACCTCGGGCAAACTCTGCTGTTCTGCAGAGGTTTGAGTCATTTGAAAATCCTTTAGCTGGCCATGGCCATGGCTCAGATGATGATGAAGGCCGAACTTCTGAGAGTCCTCAGTTTGGGAAAGCATTATACGACTTCTCCGCGGGTGGAGATGATGAGGTAGACTAGCTATAAGAATTTACTTAGATTTTGTAGAAACATCTCTAGGTACAATGTGATTCATTTCTTCATCAAGGCTTCCATCCAAATGATGGTTTCCAGACTGCCTGCTTTCTCTGTGTCATGCAATCTTTTCCTGATTGAGTGATTGTTTAATATGTGATTTCTTTCTTTCAGTTAAACTTGATTGCAGGGGAGGAGATTGAGATCGAATATGAGGTTGATGGTTGGTATTATGTAAGTCCCAAGTGTTTGTTCTTTTTCAAATTTTTTGTATGTAATATTTGGATGAGAATTCTACTTAGAATATTTCAAGCAGTACTTAACCCTTAACATGACTACAATGGCACAGGTGAAGAAAAAGCAGTCTGGGAGAGACGGGAAAATGGCTGGACTAGTTCCGGTTCTTTATGTTGATGCACCTTGATGGCTTGACAGTTTTTGCCCCGCCTACTTTCACATCTCAACTGCAAAATGCAGCGCATGCTTTGCTGTTATCATTTATTGGCTTCAAAATTTCCGCAGCCTTTCCTGTTGATCCAGTTTTGCACCATTTTGCACAAGACTCTTCGTAGAAGAACCGTTCAATAAACTATGAACACCACTTGTTTCCATCTTCATTGTTGCCTCGTGCAAGTCAGTTCTATCTGGCATCAGTATTGTTATATGCGTATAGATGAGTTCCCCACTCTTTTCCATATATATTCAGGGCAGGTTTATTTTGGTATTGTAGCTTGTACAATAGTTTGATTTTCTTTTGAAAAATATTTATAATTCTTTTCATTTTGCCTCCTTTACGTCTCTGCATCTTTTTTCCAATACCTTTTGCTTCATCTTTCCATATGACCTCAGGTGTATCCCTCTTCATGCAATTTACCTTGTTGGTGTGCTTTTCATGACCATATCAGTTTGCAAAACAGATATCCAGGATGACGCATGAATCTCATACCACCTGGTTTTTTCAGATGCATGGGGCCCGCATGTCATCGTGTGTGAATCAGTATATTCTGAAATGAGTAGGTAAAGTACTGCCTTTTGAGCTAATCACCTGCAAGTAGATCTGTATTATATAAATCTAGAAGTTGAATTTGAGATGGGGATTATGTGTGTTCATTTACCTAGAACTCAAGCAAAGCAACCCATACAAAGGCTTAGAATTGTAATATTTAACTTTTGTGTGAAGTTCTATAACTCTACTACCACATCTACATAGAAAATTTTGCATTAATAACACAAGTGGGCTGGTGGTACAATCCAGAAATTTTCATCTCCATCCTTTGAGATCTGGATCCAGAAAAGAAAAAGATCATGAACTTCAGGAATCTTGATCAGTTCTGGGCCTTCCACATGAGTCAGCATTCCAAACCCTCAGCTCGCCTATTTGACTTCATTGGCACCATCTCCAGTTTCCTTTGCTCCTCTTCTCTCTTTTTGTTCAATCTTTGGTTTCTCCTTCTGGTCCCTTTTCTAGGTTACAGATTTGCTTGGTGTAGTCGAGCACAATGCTTCTGCTACCTTTGGCGACCCCTTTTAGTCACTTCTTTGTGATTTCAAGATGTTTGGATTGATGAAGAGATCAAGCAACTAGGCAAGAGACCAATCTTGCAACAAGTCTTCTGATTTCAACCGCAGTTGAAGATTTCACCATATGTTCAGGGTAAATCTTTTCAGTGGTGCTGGTTGTAGGGTGAGCGCGCACGCATTTTTGGGATTTGTGTGTGTGTGTGTGGTTGTTGGTGGTGGTGGTGGTGGTTGGGGGAGGTGTAGGGAATTGATTTATGTTTCTTATTGTGTATCATGTGATTGTCTAGCATTCAACATGTCGATGTAATAATGTAAATCAACATTGTTGAGAACAGATCACAAGCGAAGGGTTCAAACACCTTTAAGGCCTGCTTGCCAAACCACCAACACCGCCTCCGTTTGAATAGACTTGTATTCATGTGATATTGCTCATTATCTTTTGTTCATGTGGAGTCCCTGGGAGAAACTGCTTTAAGTTTCTAGGGGAGAGTACATAGGACTAAATATACAAGCAAATTCTAGCAATGTGGTAGCAAGTTCTAATGCCTCAAGAAGATGGGGAGGCATTTGAGATTATGTGAAATATCATGGTGAAGAAATACTAGAGCTAGCATCTTGTTGTTTTTCTTTTAGGGGAATAAATTCCTTATAATCTCAAATGTCTCCCATCTTCCTGCTGTACTCGAACTTGCTACCACACTGGCAGAATTTTGCCAGCATGCTAGCCCCTGAGCTGTCCTTTGGAAACTCAGAACTCGAAGTTTCTCTCAGAGATCTTCCACAACTACGTGCATGAAGAAAATATGTGTGTAGTTTCTTGTAATATTGAGCTGAATTTTTTCTAACCTTTAGCTTCTGGTTAGTTTGATGTTTGTTCCACCAAGTACGGTGAGCTTCGAATACTTGTGTACTGAAATGGACTTGAGTTGTATTTTGACTGGACTTTACAGGGTTCAGATTGTTGTGTTGCAGTCTTTGTTGGAATCGTGCTTCCATTGATGCCTGGGTTTCCGTTGGTATCATGGGTTTCCTCTCTAAAAAATTAAAAAGTGAAGGTTCATATAATTGCACCAGTTTGCAATGTCAGAAAGAGAATATCAAATTAAAGAACATCCAAGATGTAGAATTGAACTGAGGGTCTGTTCTTTCAATACAAGACCACATATATAACTGAAATATTGTCCCCATGTCATACAGCGAACTTGTACATCCAACTACATACTCAAGTGGTAACTAAACAGAGGCATGAAGTGCGAGACAGTGCAGGTCTACAGAGAGAATATTTCCGCAACTCATTAGACATATAGTTGGTAACATAATCCACTGCCATGCGGCCTTTCGCTCTCACACATTCCTCCTGAATTGAATTCCTCGAGCGGTTGCTTTTGCAATCCAGGCTGAAGGTGGCATCTGAGGCCTGATCAAAGTTCTTCACTGTTTAACTGAGCTGCTTCGGATTATGCCACAACATTACTAAGATGTCAACATTTTGCTACAAGATTATGTCTAAGCCTGCACAGAATAATACATAAATGCTTATAAATGTCCAAAACCATAAACTGGCTTCTAATGCAACAATTAGCACGGGCATACAGTTCCTCACTAAACTCTTCAACCAGGCCTGTACTCTTTCCTCCCTCTCATGTTGAACCAAAAATAGCATAGTACAGGAAAAGGTCGGGCCAAAGACTCGAGTCATAAAAAGCTCGTCTCATTTTTTTTAACTCACCTCAAATTAAATTAACAAAAGGTTCCGGAGCACCCAGATTAACAAAATCTTGTCAGTACCTGCATCACATTACATCCAACTTGCTTTTTGACGCATGAAAGCCGCATCAGAAACTGTTTGACAGTATAATCAGCCAAAGGGATTGCTTAATGTTAGAGAGAAGAGGCTTCAGCATGAGCCCTTGATTGTTCACCTTTCTACTACTGGGCAAGAATGGTTGTTCCCTGATACTGTGACTGAGATTCGACTGAGCTGCTAATACATCAATAAGGTTGTCCCATGTTAATTCATCCAGATGTAGCATTGGCATACATATTAAGTGAGAACTTCACAATACCCGAGCATTGCTCTTACTCTTCACATGGGATGATCAATCTGCATTTCGCGAAAACGAGGGCAAAGGTGCACCTTCTTGGGGACGGAGAATGACAAGAACTCCAAACATACCGAGCATCGGCAGAATCAGAAGCCACTTCAGTAGCTTATAATAATGCATGTGGAATGTGAGAGAGAACTCATCAGAGAAATATAATCCATTCTTGTCAACCATCTCCACCAGCACAGTCCCTGTCGTGCGAACAGGAACCGTTGGCAGCTTAATCCGCTGCTTTCCAGGTTGATTATAGATGTTGTTGACAACAATTCGCCTTTCTCCTTGATAGTTTCCAGGAACTAATAAAGTTGTCTGCAGGTCCAAAAAAGAAACAAGAAGAATGAACCACGATGGGAGGATGGACTAAGCGACTTGGGAATACAGGTAAGTGTAGTTTCTTACTGTGACATTATAAGGTCCTTGGTACCCGGAGGGGACCCTGTACTTGTCTATGATCTCCATTTCCACCCAGAAATGTTTTCCTTCTTCATCACGGAAAGCTCTGGATGAATGTGATATATAAATTCCTTCACGGTTATATCTACTTGCTAGATTGTTTCTTCCCTGGTTGGCTGATCTCCACTCCTGGAAAAAGATAAACAAGAGAGAGAATTTAGAAACAAAATCATAAAGAAAACATGATATGTGCGTGCAACTTGACTCCAGATATCGATTACTGATAACTTTGAGGTTAAGTTTTCTAAACTGTAAATTTCTATAGTTAAGTCCTCTAACTTAACAAAAACCAAACTTAGGTCCGTTTGGCTAGTGTTTGTAGTTTACTACAGTTAGCTACCACCAAAAGTTGTCATTACCGTAGTTTAGTGGATTTTTCTTTAACTCCAAAATCGTTTAGCAAACCTCTAACTACAAGCTTAAAATAAACCACAGTTTAGAAATCTTTAAAGCCAAACAGGCCTGAGTATCTTATGATAGCATAGGAGTGAAGGGCCAGGAGAACAGGGTCCTTATTCCTGAATCAACTTGCTCAGTGATGGCAACTTTCCAGCCAAACTGGGCAAGCTGAGGTAGAGATTTCTGATGTTGACTAGCAAACTGACATAACATTCCAAAATTTTATTACAGAAAACTTAGTGTATCTAAATAAGCAATAACATATAAACATGGCAATAACTGATAAATTAATAAACAAACCAAAAAAAGCAAAAGCTAACATTTGAAGGGGCCATACCTTCAGAGGATGGTGCGGCGACGGTGTGGAAAAGCAAAACACATTGCCATTCATAGTAGTAACAATGAGGTCAAGATCATCCCCGCCATCAACATTATCTGCCAGGACCATGGTGTATCTGCATAAAATAGAACCATTGTCACAGCACATATTTCTGAAGTTCAAATGTATAATTTTCAAGCAAAGAATGAGAATTGATGAAGAATAGCCTTACGAAGTCTCGCCAATGTCAACAACATCTGCACATGCAGTGGATCCATCAATTAAGTACAAGTATCCATCAAATGAAGTTGTCACAAGAGTCAAGCCATTTAACTTCTCTTCACGTTTGCTTAGATCAACCAGAAGAACTGGACTCATCACCCTCCCATGTGTCCTGTATGGGAATGGGCGAACAAATGATCCATCCTTTCCACTGAGAACATATATATTTCCAGATATTGTTGGAACAACAACATCTGTATGACCATCCCCATTGACATCACCAATAGTTGGATTCTGTAAATATAACAATATCATTAAGTATATCCAGTATTGAAAAATAAGAATGTATTACGGAGGCAACCTTGTTAGCAAGAATCATTATCCGATGGATGTACATGTGAAGTGCAAAAAAAAACTGAAAAAGAGAGGTTACAAGGGGAATACAACGAATCTCAAGAAAACCCTAAAAAGGGTCTGATCAGCGAAAGGCAAAGGAAATTAATTATAAGGCAAGAGGAAAGACAGAAATGCCAATATGGGTCCAAGATGGGCCATTATCCAATCAATATTCTAAATGGTCAACTGTCTCCAATCCTCCTGCCTGCACAACACAAGCAAAGAGAGTGATTTTTCACAATTCACTTGCAGTGATTTGAATAGCAGAGGTGATATAGTTTTAAAGCATTCTAGAAATCTTGTATGGTTTAGTGACTTTAATCATCTTATATCTCAAGAGACTTGCCATAATTCTAGGTTGCCAGACTTTTATAGAGCGACAAACATCTAGTGTGTCAATGTATTTAATTCAATATATCCTAGTCTCATTTGCTCTTATAGATAGTGCTAGAACACTCTTCCCATACTCTGCTAATTTCATGTTCAGATGTTCTGTAGGAAGAATTTGTCAAACCAAACCCACCTAGTTAAAAGTGAAATAAGTAGTAAAACAACAAAACTTTATCCTTTTTTTTTTGTCTGTTTGTGTGTGTGGTGTCTACTTTTTTTGTCTTCCTTTCTCTTTCTTTCTTTCTTTCCTTTTAGGGTGGGTGGGTTTTTTTCTCTCCTTTTTTATTTCTTGTTTTTTCTTTTGTTGTTGTTGGTTTTTTTTTTTTTTTGTTGTTGGCTTTCACCTTCATTGAAAGAAGAACTCCAATGCTTAGGTAATGTTACCATTAGGTAAAGCACAAGTGTAGAAAAACTTGCCTGTGGAATGAGACTCTTGAGATGCACTTCCCAAATTTCATCTCCTTGAGCAGTCCATGCAGCAACATTACCATGAGAATCAGTTGTCACTATCTCAATTTTACCATCATCGTTTATGTCAGCTGCCACCACTGGTGCCTGAACCTCAGCCATTTCAAGTGGAAACTTCTCTCTAACTTTACCTAGACAATAAATGATCCTGATTAATATCAGAACAACCCCTAAGGTTATACAAGAAACTTAGGTTTGCAAATTATATGTATGGAGCAATTTGTCCATCCCAAGGATGCACATTCAATTACAAACCAGTTGGCATGAAGTTAATCAGGTATTATTTGGAGCACAAGTGCCAGTCGACTACAACAGCGAAAGTAATGGAAAAACTGATCAGGTAGTCAATCATAGCTAGAGAGAGTAACAAAAAGATGTATAGTGTTATTGGGGAGTTTAGTGGACAGAACCAGCAGCAGAGTAGATAATAATATAGTGAAGGTACATGCTGCTAACAATTATTTTAATATGAAATTTTGTTGAGTAGTGGTCACAATATGCTGTTCCCCATTGTAAACCACTAAGCATTGCTATTAAAGGTAGTATCCCAGAATTTAATAGGAACAACATCCATAACAATGATAAAGATTATGATAACAGATGCAATAACATGAAGCGAAGATAATATTCCAAGCACAAACTTGATTAATGGCAGTAAATGACACAAACGACGAATTGATGAGTCCAATAAGCTTACCACGATGATCCAAAATATAGAACAAGCCGAAGGAAGTGCCAACAAGAATATCAAGATTTCCATCACCATCCAGGTCAACGACAGTAGGAGAAGAATAAATGTAGGCACGGAAAGTTCCAGTGTCAATGCTGAGATCTAAATCTGCAGTCCATTTAACTTGTTTGGTATCAAGATTGAAAACTACTATGCCACTGGCCACATATTTCTCTATATCAATGCCACCCAAATCTGCCGAATGCTCCGGGTTGTCGTAGTATCTGTGGACTTATTGCTCAGTCAAGTAGCAACAGTAGTAATTTGAATAGATAGTATACTGAACAAACCGGGATATTGAAGAAACTAAACAAGCAGATCGATTGAATACAAACTAATAAATATACCAAATGATCAGCAAAGAGGAAAATTACTTTAGAGAGAAATATCAAAACATCCAATAGAATAAAGTTTCCGGGTACATAGGTTGCATAATATTTGCATGCCAATAGCAACAGTTCAAGAACTGAGCCCCAAGCATATCAAAGAAAATGACAGTTAATTAATGACCACCATCTAGATTAAGAATTATATAGTACTTAATGAACACCTATGAATTTTTCTTTCGCGGTTAGTTCAGATAAAATCTTCTTAGGAAAGAATGGTGAGTGTAGGGAAGCTAAAAATAGTGGTCAAATAGATGAACTATATTAGCCAGGTACTGATGAGAATATCACCAGTTGCTAGTTGTTTTGTATTGTCTTAGTTTATTTTTGAGTCTAGTTGTTACTTTTATTGTATTTTTAGTACCACATCAGTTATATCTGAGACTTGAACTCTTGTTGAGCCTATAAATAGGCCTCACTACTTTCTTATTGGTAGGCAATGAATGAATTAAAACTTTTCATTTTAAATTTCTTGAGCCATGAGTTCTTAAGATTGGGGTGTGAAGCCCGTGGTGCAAGGAGTATGAAACTCAAAATCTATCTTGTTCTTATCCCTATTTTTAAACCCTAATTTCTCTTTTCTTGTCAAACCCTGTAGACAAATAATGAGGCTCTCATAGACTTCGCCGTGACGACCGCACCCACGATGACCTCGCCCGCACTAGATCTCCGCCGAGACGACACCGCCACCGCCGTCGTGATTTCCCCTTCATTCCCTTTATACCCGATGCCACACGATCCCTCGCCATCAAATCTTCTTCATCTCAGAGCAGCGTCGCCGTCAATTCGTCATCATCGCCGCACCATCAGCTCCGCCGCCAACTCAAAGGGTTTTGCAAACCCTAGTTTCGAGCAGGGAAAGAGAGAGCTAGGTGAATTTATGTGGGTTCATTTGGGTTTGTTATAAAATCGATCCGGTCTGTTAGCTTGTACTCAATCAGGTTTGAGTTCGGGTGACCGACCCGTGTTGGATTCGACCCGAGACCCAACTCATAGTTCAGACCCAACCATTGACTCGGCTTGAGTTAGACCCGACCCGGTTCAACTCAGTGAATCCACTGAGTTAACTCAGTCTAGCAGCAGTACAATGACGTTTCGGAACCCGTTTCAGGCCCGTCTGGAGTCCAATTCGAGTTCCATTTGAAACTTTGGATCCACAACTGAGTCTTGAAGCTGTTGGAAAGAGTTCAGAACTTCTAGACAACAGATTTGACTTCTACAAGCCTCAGTTTGGTGCCAAAATTGTTCCTGCAGCAGAAGGACAGTGATTCTTGGATAACTTCTGATCTCTATGCACTGAAAGTTTATTTATGAAATTTACTTTTGTGAAAGATATATAATTACCGATGCTAATGACAGGAAACTTGAATGGGATATGTATGTGGATATCCCGTATTATCGAGATTCTAATGATCATTATGGGTATGAAAATTGAGAAAAGCCTCTTGAATTTTTTTAGTTATTTCTCCCGACGTCTGAGTAGAAGTATTACTATGCCTAAATGAAGCTGGTTGGAGATGCTTATTGGCGGTGGAAAGACAAGCATAAATATTATCGAATTTGGTTTGTCTTTCTTCGTAGTCGGTATGCTCCATACCTTCTTCATGCATCTGAGGCAGATTGCAAAAAGTCTGATGTTGAGTATGAGCCCAAGCTTGAGAGGCCACAATTCAGCGATCTAATCGCTGAATGTAAGGAGATCCTAACTAACGTGGGGAAGATTCCAGCAAGCATGACTGCAAAGATTATTGCAGATCTAGAGCCTCTAGCCTTTGTCGAGACAAAAATTGTTGAGGAGCTAGAGCCAAAAGTTGTTGAAGCTCCAAAATCAGAGTTATAAGTGAAAGAGTCAGAATTTAAAGAGCTTTCTATTGAGACTCCTATAGATCTTCAAGCAGATTTTATCATGGAGCTAGTTTCATCTTTGACAGCTATAAGAGCCTCATTATTCTTGAGATCGCATGATGTATACGACTCCTTGCAGATCTTTCTCTAGGAGACAATTTCAAAGGATTGATATCTTGATATGTGGGTTAGACTTTAGTGGATCTGAGTTGACTTGTTATACTGCATGTTTCTTGTTCGAGCTCCCATCAACGACAATTTGTCTGTCACGAAAGCCAGTTCCACTTCCACCACCTTGATCCCGATATGACGCATTAATGTTGATTCATCAACCACCATCATGACCCGATTGAGATGCTTCGTGAGGGAAGCCCTCAGTTGGCAGAGTTGAGTCTCTCCCACCCCAGGAGAAATGATGAGAACATCACCAGTTGGTAGTTGTTTTGTATTGCTTTAGTTTACTTTTAGTCTAATTGTTACTTTTATTGTGTTTTTAATACCACATCGGTTATATCCGAGAACTGAACTCTTGTAGAGCTTATAAATAGGCCTCGGTGCTTTCTCATTGGTAGACAATGAATGAATTAAAACTTTTCAGTTTAAATTTTTTGAGCCATGAGTTCTTGAGATTGGGGTGTAAAGCCCGTGGTGTAAGGGGTGTGAAGCCCGCGTGCAGAGGTGTGAAGCCCAAAATCTATCCGGTTCTTATCCCGAGTTTTTAAATTCTAATCTCTCTTTTTATTTTCTTGTCAAATCCTAGTTTTTTTATTTCTTTCTTTGATTTGAAGGTGATTGTGATCCTCCCGTATTACATCAGGCATACATCACAGTTTGGCGCAAGTATTTGTTAAACATCAAAAATAAAACTGAAAAGAGAAACAGATAAATGCAATCATGTATCATCATGCAACACATTTAAATATCTCTTGGTCGAACATTAAGCCCACGTAGGAGTTGAGATAAGCCTTCGAGCGAGCTGGAAATCATGCCAAGAAGATGAATATCAGATACCAAAGTGGACAGTCCCAGGTAGGTTGTGTGCTAGATGGCTGGTATATACTTATGGGAGCTAAGTGCCACGTGGAGCTAAGTGGTAGCATCCCACGCACGCTATGGGATGTTGTGGGAAGCCCCCTCTAAAGTACCACATCATCTGGTGGTCATTGACTGGACGTGGCTGTGTGGCACAAAGCGTTCGTCTTGTCATATAGGTTGAGTTTGTAAACCATCTAATCCCTTCTTCGAGGGACAGAAACAGTGAATAAAAAAGTTCCGACCACACTGTTTTGTGCACAGAAACCTCTTCTCGAAGGGAAAAATATGACAAAATCTCTACCAGTTCCTTGTGTTCACAACTTAGTGCATGTAAATCTTAAAATTAGTCATAAAATGTCAGGAAATTTACCAGGAAAAGAGGAGAAAAAGGGAAAAAAACTAAAAAGTATAAGGCTTTAACTCAAAGTGCTGATATAGAAGTTAGAGACATATTTCTTGCTTGAGATACTTCTACCAAGTGCAGGCTCTCAGAGGTGCTTTTATGTGGTGCCGGTGCCGGTGCCGGTATGTCACTGATGATACTTTTTTACTTTTTACTTTTTTCTTCTTTTTGCCTCCTTTGTTTTGGTGTTATAGAAGACCTGATTGAACAATGAGGAAGGATCATTTGGAGAGCCACACCTTAGTTTGCAATTGTGACAAATATTGGTAAGAGGTGATTAGATGTCACATCGTTTATAGTTTTCCAAATTTCATGAACTTGAATCTACAATATGCAGATTATGCAAACAGTACTCTAAAGCATGTTTATGCACATTATCTTTATAACACTGACTTCTAATGTTGTGGTTATTGCAAAACAATTATTCCTCTTCATGTGAGGTTTTTTTTGCTATATGAGTATTGTTTTGATGTTGATGCTCTTTGAAGTGAAGCATTGTTACTCTGTCTAAATGCATACACGTGACCATATTCAGCATTATTAACATAACCTACAATTGTGTTGGTACAAATTGTTAATAGATTGATTCCATGCACTTGTGCATGCAGCTTATTTTCTATTAACTCTTGGTTGACATAGGCTTCGCCACCCATGTTCAATGCATTTTGTATTATGGAATATGGATACTGGTATAATGTGTGAAGTCAAGTCACAAGATGTCTCAGTGTGAAGTCCTTGATGAGGATGCCTTCCACAGCCCTTTCCAGGACATGCCTGGCCCAGGTGTCATGTATGGTTCTCCCGTCCATGGGTGCAAGCCTACAATAGTGAAGTACTTACCTGGGTTGATATGCAGACCTATGTCAACTAGGCTGACATTTTACTGATTTGTTACTTTCAAGTGCATGGTGACTAGTTTCTATTGAATGAAAAGATTATTGTTGTTTTTTACTTCTACTTTAGTTTTTGAAATGTAAATTACTTGAATGGTCTCCCGCTTTTTGAGAATAGCTCACCCACACACAATTCCCTAAGTAGAAATAAAGAAAATTTGATCTGATGGAGCACTTTGGCTCAGTGAAACATTTTGGGATGTTCTTTGGAGCAGACATAATCCTTAGGTTGCAGGCACTGATAATATTGTTAATTATTCTTAATAGTCATACCTAAACTGGAGGATTAAATATATCAAGCGTCGTTTAATAAACATGGTTTGTGTTTATCAGGTTTACCTGGTGAGGAATCCCCCACCCCTCTTATAAGACCTATTGGTTTCATGTGGTAGGCAGATGCAGGCATCCAACCATGTGTTGGAGTGTGAATATACACTAAAGATTGTCTTGAAATAAAAAAGATAATAAATAACAATAAGAAGCCAGAAAAAGAATAACCAAACACACTCCCCCCCCCCCCCCAACCCCCCCCCAAACAAAAAAAAAAAAAAAGCATATCAAGTTCTCAATCTGTCTAGACACTCCCCACACACAACCATTTCTATCTTCCTCCAAGATAATGGTACATCTGGTTGGATTCCTTATATGCCATGCACTTAGCACTAGGACTGGTTGCAGAAATTATCACCATCTTTGCCCAGATGAATAGGGAAGAGAATCTCTGAATTTAGTAATCTACTTCTACTGAATTTAGTAATCTATTTGATGGGGATAGACGGCCCATATTAGCATACTTTAGATTTTTATTTTAATTTAGATTTGGATAGATTTTGTTGAGATTTATGAGTTATTTGAATTTAGATGTGGTTAGATTTGATGATATTTGATGTTATCAATAATTGCACGTATAGTGCACGTATTGTAGGCTATATATAGCAATGTAGTAGACTTTGGGATTTAATTATTATTATTATGAAATTTTTGATAAGCTATTTGCTTGGGTATTGATTTTAATCCCATGAATTGAATCATAGGCAGTGAAGCCAAGATCCGGGTTGCGATCCGCGATCATATATTTCTTTTCTTCTTTGTTCTTCCCAATTCCACAAAATCCCCACCACAAACCTTAAATTCCCCTCCGTCGCACATCATTTTGGTATCAGAATCGAAATTTCTGTTCTCCTCCACAAATTTTCAAAAAAAAAATCCACTTCAAAAAAAACTGTTCCGTGAACAGTGATTTTACTGTTCACACACTGTTCATGCACAAGCGCAACCGCAGTCCGGAGTCCGTTTCAGGCCCATTCGGAGTCCGATTCGAGTTCCGTCTGAAGCGTTAGATGCATGTTTAAGTCCCGAAACTACTGAAAAGATTTCACAATAGTTGGATACCAGATCTAACCTCCACAAGTTTCTGTTTAGTGCCGGTACCATTCTCACAGCAGAAAATCGGAGTTTCAGACCCCGTTTTCAGTCCAATTTGAGTCCAGTTCGAACCATTGAGATTCTTGGGTAATTCTGAACTTATGTTTTGAAAGTTTATTCATGAATTTTTACTTTTGTGATATAT